>PVKN010000843.1:0-62652 GCA_004027915.1 Capromys pilorides
CATGGTGCCTACAACTATCTAAAGTTTATATATGTATCTATTTTCTTTTAATTTTCTCTTCCTTTACTAAGATATAAGTTTCAAGAGGATAGGATTTGATCTTTCAGTTGTTACAGTTCCTGTTCCTAAATATTCTTGAATAAATGTAAATACTTCAATAGAAACAATGTTTTCTTCTGTTTTGATTTATTAACAGAAGCAGGAAGTATGTCTCTCAGGAATGGACTCCAATAATGAGGACAACCCCAAGGACTTATTTGCAAAGGATTTACTGTTAGTATTGAATTCATTACTATGATTATTAATACCAAGATTGATTTCACTCTCTGGTCTATTTGTGAGATGACTGTCATACTCTCGTATTTGGAGTCAGGTGGTCTCTGCTGAATATATTTAAGAAAATTTGATGTTAATATATAAGTTTCTAAGAAAGTAGCTCAGTTTCTAAGAAAAATAAGCTTGACAAATTTTTAAACTATTTCAGTCATATTTTTCTCTGTCCTTTTTATTATAAGAAATTGGCAGATTATAAAATCTTTGCCATACTGAAAATAGTCTGACTTAGAAAAAAAAAATATGTATTTAACACACTGATGCAATTCCTATCTGTCAGACTCCACATACCCTCTTTTGGATCCACACTTTATATTTGCATGTGGATTAGAGATTTAATCACATCTAACACCTTTCATGAGTTTGACTAAGATACGTAACTATAAAATCAAAGACTCAATTAAGATACAGAACACTGCCCTCGTGCTAACGTGGGACTCCTCAGTCTTAGTACCATGGACCTTGTGAGCCAAGTGATTGTTTGCCCATCCACTGTGGGATGTTGTAGCATTTTTTACCTCTACCTATTTGCTGCTAGTAATATCCTCCTTCCCTATTCTGAGAAACAAAATCATTTTAGATATTGCCAAGTCTCTGGGAAGGCTTAACTGCCCCCAGGTAAGAATTGCTGCCAAAAGCAGTTCCCTGGGCATCCCACACAGATCTATCCCCTTCTCACTGAAGTAATGAAAAATATGTTTTAGTCACTAAGAGTTTTCAAACTGTTAAAATTGAAGATCTGACAAAGTATGTTAAGGACAAAAAGCAAGACATAAGAATTATTTTATAAGATTTCTAAGGTGATTATTAGTTACTTCAGCTTACCTCTGTTGCCTAAAGATAGGCATCTAGAGTAGGAAATTCTGTACACAGCATAAAGAATAAAACTGCAGTCAGGATAAATTCCCATTAATAGGTTTTAAGAATAAAGGAAAATTCATGTTTCATGAACTGGGTAACCACAGTGTTTAAGAACTTCAGAAGAGGTCAGTGGTTGGAAACCATATCAATGATAAAGCGAGGTAGCTTTAGCAACCCAATTGCATGTTTAAAGACGTCCATTTGGGTTGACTTTCTCCAGTTAGATGAAATTGAATTGTGCCATATTTTTAGGCAGAACTGTGTGGTTCTCCAGTGGGAGTTGAATATCAGTCATAACAAATGAGCCTTTGTGTAGCTACCATAAGTATTTCTTGTTCCCTTTCATACAAAACAGATGTATTGATTTGCATTGGGATTATGAAATGATACTAAAGGAAAGAAAGTTGAAAATTTAGGAAAATGATAAATTTTTTTTTCACATAATTGCTAAGTAAATGTCTGTTGTTCATTGGCATTTTCTAAGGCAAGATGCTCCTCAAGAAAATGACCTTCCCGGATGTGGAGGAGCATTCCAAATAGAAGGTAATGCAAGTAAGAATCTGAAATATTAAGGGCCATTCGCTTTGGCAACAAGTACCATACACTTCTCTAACTCTCAGCTTTGTAACTCAGTTCCTCTAGTGTTCTCAAGGCAATAATACAAGTGAAAATAATGTAGATTTAAATGACATCCGTCCATTATGCCAAATCTGCAACTGAAATCTTCACTGTTACTGTGGCCGCAGTTTACTAAGCATGCGTCAGCCTCTGTGCTGGGCGTGTTACTTGCATTGTGTCATTTAGCTCACAACCACCTGGGAACATAGGTACAGCCAGTTCCATTTTAGATAGACTCACAGGAGTAAAGCACTGCAAGGGATAATCCAGACGGGAAGAAAGAGGGCTTGAACTCAAAGCTGAACTCCGTGCCGTGCTTATTATTTTTAAATGAATCTGTCACAGTTTTCAGATAACTGCTCTGAAGAAGAGACAGTATTGGCATAAACAGACATAGGTGAATAGCCCACTTTTCCTAATAAAACATTATATTTCTTACCTGAAAAGCCTTTTAGTTATCTCAGTTTTACTAAGTTTTCAAAGAACAGCTTAGCTCTCCTTTTTCCCATGTATTTGTCCTACTTTGGAGCCTGAGGTTCTGTTCCTCCATGCTCAAAATAATCATCTTTCTTTAAACCTTTGAACCAGGAACACATGAAACCTATGTTGAAATATTTTTAAAGATTTTATAAACTTCTTTCAGAAGTAAACTATAGCCATCATTTGATTGTTGGCAGGTAAATAGATGGCAAGTCTTCCAGATTATTATTTACTTAAAATAACAGTAGATACACTATAGAATGACTTATACTTATGAAATTTTAAGTTCTAAGATTCTTGAAAATCAAATTCCAAAAAGTAAAACTGCTTCTCCTTTTTTTAAATTCTTAGAGCAAATGATTCCTGCTCCTCAGGACACAGTAGGATCTGATTTTGATTCAGGTGAAGCTCAGCCTGCTGCTGCTGTCTTACCGAGAACTGTGTCAATCCGTCGCCGCGTAAAGGAGCATTCTAATACTCTGGGTCAGTCTGGTACCTTGGACGATTTTCAGACCAGTCATTCGGAAGGGCAGCCTTTTGAGTTGGAAAGGATCAGATATGGAGACCCAGTGGTAAAGATGCACATGCCAAAAAATGAAGACAAAAATGTCTGTCAGTGGAACAAAGATAAAATGAATTTATCCCCAAGGCTGATTCAACCCAGAATATTTACCAAAATGAAAGAAGTCATTTTAGAATCTAAATCTAAGAAAAAGAGCAAGTATAGAGATGCACGACTAAGAAAAAAGGAGAAAAAAAAAGCTAAGAGAAAAAGTTCTAAATATACATCAAAATATAAAGGGAACAAAAGTAAAAATCAAACAACTGCTTGTGCTGAAAGCTTGGGTGACTCTGTCAGTCCCACTGATGCTTACAACTTTAATTTGGAAGAGGGCATTCATCTCACTCCCTTCCGACAAAAAACAAACACTGATTCTAATAGAGAAGCAAACAACCATGAGTCTGAAGTGAGCATCTGTGAACCCAGCAGTTCTGGAGACGATTCTGATGATGTCTATGTGCCCAGCTGCAAGTACAGTCCGAGTCCCCCAGGCTCATCAGGGAGGCCCGTCACCAGGCCACGATCTAAAAGGGCACAGAAATGCACAGACAAACGGGAGACAGAGGAGTCAGTGCCAACAAGAACTCCTGCTCGTAAGTGGTCTCGCTCGCCTGCATTTTTAGTATTTACGGTAAATGATCGCTCCTGATGCTTCTGTACACTGCACCATCTGTTTCTCTGAGGGAGGTTAGAGACTTACCATCTGTGTCTCTTTGGGGGTTAGCTACAATCTGACTAAATAGTTGAGGGGTAGGAAACAGACATCACAGTTGTGTCAGTGACCTACTTCAAGCAAATTTGAATCTTTAGCAAAATACTGCTTGTCATGAAAATAACATTCTCATCTTCAGTAAATGAGATCTCCCAGGTTTAGGGTGAGGGGGCTGTAAGGGCTGGGATGGGGGTAATGTTTGTAAAATTATGCTGAAAATGAAATCAAGGGCCGGCCAGATAGCTCAGCAGAATAAAGCACCTGCTTAGGCAGATGCAGGAACCAGGGTTCAATGTCTGGCCTGCCATGCCAGCTCCTCACAGAAACTGGGACTGGGCGTGGTGGCGCATGCCTGTAATCCCAGTGCTTGGGAGGTTGAAAACTGGCGGGCGGGGGGAGGGGGGGGGTGGATATCACTACAAGTCCAATCTGTAGTGAGACCCTGTATAATTATATTAGAAGAAAGAAAATGAAATCAAACTTGAATCCACTGATTCAGCATTTGAATGTCTTGTTTTATGTTTAATAGGAACTGTGATTCACAACTGTAAAAAAATAAACGAAACGTCTAGTTAATGAAGGTTCACTGAGACCAACACTCTTTCCTCAACAGGCCAATTCAGGATTCTTTTGTAAGACAAAGAAATACTGCTTTTATTCCATCAAAAACAAGTATAGTTTCAGTGTTGGTAGTACATCATACACCTACCCACAAAGATTTTCATCTGGGAATCTTAGTTGATATCATAAAATTAGCATTTTTTTACACTCAAAAATCATTCTTAGGGCCAGCGAGGTGGTTCAGCGGTCTAAAGCGCCTGCTTAGGAAAGCTTAGGCAACTGCAGGGACCGCAGTTTGATCCCCGGCACCACATGCTGCGTCAGCCCCATCCCCAGGGCAGGCTGAGCTGGCCATAATAAAAAATAAAATCATTCTTAAAATATTGTCCACTACAGTATTTGATTGGTCCTCAGAACAGTTCTGAGTCTCCCTGTTCATTATAAGGACACTGAGGCCCAAAAAAGTGAATCTTGCTCCCAAGTCAACCACTTCAGCAGTGCCAGCTTACAGACACTTTTCTTAAAGTTCAGTGGCAGAAGGCTTGTCTCGCATGGCTGAGGCCCCAGGTTTGATCCCCAGCATTGCAAAAAACCAGTCATCCTGTAATAGCAGAGTAAATCAAACAAGACTCATAAAATGTTAACAACTAAAGCTGAGTAACATGGGGTTAATATTGTTATCTTTGTTTACTTCTAAGAATATCCATAATAATTTTTGAGAAGAAACAAAACAATCTTAGTTTGGTTCCCAGACTATCAGCATCAGCATTACCTAGAAGAGTAAAACTGCAAAATCATAGGCCCGTGCCCATTCCTTGAATTAGAATTTGCATCTCTTTCTACTCATGGTCTTACTGTGTAGCCCAGGCTGCTCTCAAACAGCAGTCCTCCTGCCTCAGCCCCCAAGTACTGGGCTTACAGGCATGTGCCATCGTGCTGGCTAAGAATTTGCATGTCTTTAATAAGTTTCCCCTATGGATTCATAAGCGCATTAGAGTTTTGGAACCGTTACAGCAACTGATTTAATATTTTTCAAACTAAAAATTGGAATAATTAATATAATAGTGTTACTCATGACAAAAAGACTCTGAAACCCAGCTAACCCTGGAGAATATGGATGTTTAATATAAAATCATTTCATAGTCACAACTTAGTTTTCCTTGGGATATGACTTGCTTTTACTTATTTTTTTCTTTTTGGTACAGGGTCTCATTACATAGCTTCAGACTCATTTTAAAAAAAAAGCAACTTAAGATCATTTGTCTCAGGCTGGGGTGGTAGCTTGGTGGCCTAAGCACCTGCCTGGAAAGGGCAGACACCATGGGCCAAGCCCCGGTACTGCATGCCTTACTGGTCCCAGAAACCCAGGCATACCGTGTCAGTCACAGAAACCAGGTGTGGTGGCACACACCGATAATCTCAGCGCTGAGGAGGCTAAGACGGAAGGATCACTACAAGTCTGAGCTGCATAGAGAGACCCTGTGCAAAATGAATAAACATACTTACATACATATGTATATACATGATTTAAAAACCGATTGTCTCATAGTGACATCCTTGCTGGGTGTTGGATACCTACCCCTCAGTACTGTGTAGATGTAGCTCCAAAGTAACTTGTATGTTTATGCAGGAAAGACATTGGTAACCTTTTAATATATAAGCTGTATTAGAAGGAACACATTTTATCATGGATTTCACAGATGGTGTGATTCAGAATTCTCATTCATATAACAGAAAAAGTTTAAGTGATGGTGCATATCTGTAATCCCAGCTCTGGGAAGACTGAAACAGGAGGATCACAGCATGTTTGAGATCAGCCTGGGCTACAAAGGCCAGCCTAAATTGCATAATGAAACTCTGAGGGGGCTGGGGAGATAGCTCCGAGGCACAAGTGCCTGCCTGGGAAGTGCAAGGTCGTGAATTTGAAGCCCGGTCCCGCCCCCCCCAAAAAAAGTCATAATGAAACTCTGTCTCCAAAAGCAAAAAAAAAAAAAAAAAAAACTATAGAAAGTCACTTGATCATAACTTAAAGAGTCAAAGAGGGCTTCATGGTTGAAGTTTCCAGTGCCTGCCTGACAACCATGAGGTTGTAAGTTTGATTTCTGGTACCAAAAACAAAAAATAAAGTGAAATTTCATATTTATTTTTAATTGGCTAGTTGTTCCTAAACTACCATAGAAGAATGTTAAGACTTAATAAAGTCTTTATTAAGTCTTAACATTCTTTTATTAAGTCTTTTATTAAGTCTTTTATTATAGGTCATTTCCTGGGAGGTGGACACAGGAAGATCACCAGTTCAACTACAGCCTAGTCAATTCAGGAAGATTTTGCCTAAAATTCAAAAAAAAGTAGAGGTCGGGGACTAATAGTGTAGTTCAGTGTGAAGGCCCCTGATTCAGTATCCAGTACCTCAAAAAAAAAAAAAAAAGTAAAACTAAACTAAAATGTCCTGTTAAATCAGCTCTTACATCTACCATAATTAGGGATAGGGAGGTATAGCCCAGCAGTCTAAGCGCCTGCCTAACATCTAGCATAATTAATATTTCAACAATATCTGGCCTGAAAGAGAATAGTGAAAAGATTTTTAAGATCTGATTGTGCCAGATGTAAGACATGTGAGTATAATTTTCTGTGGATTTTTCTTGGAACCATGCTCACTAAAAATTGTTTTTTTAGGTACAACACCTAAGACTCACCCATCACCTTCATCGCAGAATTGTGGCCTGAAGGAGATCACCAATGTTCTCTTGTTTCCCCAAGAGAAAATCAGGCAACTTTCTCCATCTCCAAAAAGGAATAGGGAAAGCACACCCATGAGCCTCCCCAAACGCAGGTGCACAGGCATTGTGAACTATAAGGAGCCAACGCTCAGTTCGTAAGTATCTGTGGGAACTCATTTGTAGAGAGCTGTGTGGGAAGGGTGAAGCTATGGAGCATCATTCAGAAATGAATCTTAATTTGGTTTTTTTTGTTATTTTTTCCTTCACGGGCCTGGGGATTGAACTCAGGACCTTGCACTTTGCACTTGCCAGGCAGGCACTTGTGCCCCTGAGCTATCTCCCCAGCCCCTATGAATCTTAATTTGAACTGTAAAGATTGACAACTGAAGCAAGAACATTAACATCAGAATATTTTAAGTAATTTTATATTGCACAATAATACTGACATATTTATAATTATGCTTAAAATCTCTTTATACCTTTGTAGGAAACTAAGAAGGGGAGACCCTTTCACAGATTTATGTTTCCTGAATTCTCCTATTTTCAAGCAGAAAGGAAATTCAAGACATTCTAAAAGAAGTATGAAGCAAATACAGTAAATCTCTTCTTGGATGCGGCTTAAATTTATCCTCCATCCGTTTCTATTGCTCCAATAGAGAATCTGTAAGACAGTACACAGTGGGTAGAACTGTTGCCAGAGAACATCTCTTGCTAGAACCCTAGATCATGAATATTTCTTCAAATCCACATTGTAATTGTTGAGTTCACCTCCTGAACCCTTTGATTGTATTCGAATATATCTTACACCAACATTTTAGAAATTATAAATTCTTTCGCATCTTTTATTTTCTCCTTAAAAGAGAGATAATAGTGCTCTTTAAAAACAGGATGAAGATCTTTTGAAACTCCTCACATAATTTCCGTGTAAAGTAGGCCTTTGACATTCCTAAGTGTGCCCTAAGTTTGTGGAGCTCTTCTTCTAGTGTTGCACTGGGTTCCTCAGATGAAATGCTTGCAGAATCACAGTTACAGAAGCAGTGGCTGCTCAGGCTCATAAACTAGTTGAGGGGATAGGTATGATTCCTGGGTGTGTGTTCAGATTGCACCTTGGAAAAACCCTGTACTACCGTGTCAAGGACTCAGAGCTCCTTGGGCAAAAATCCAAATGTGAAATATGTGAATACTAAGAGGTTTTTCTGTTTTTGACCGAGAAGAAATTAGTTCAGTTCGTAGTGTTTGACATCTATATGCGTATGTACCTCTTTAAACTTTTAAATCACTATAGGTGGTTCATTTTGAAAGAAGAATAAAATTTGTATAAAATAGAACTTGTGTTCTCCTTCTGTTCTGTAAATATCGGAACATCTACCCGGCTGTCTTTCTAGCCTCTGTTCTCACGCTTGACCACTTTCCCTCCCCTCCCCCTCTGCATTCTCTACACTGGCTGCCAAGAAACTGCTGGCACCCGACCTGACATTTCTTTCTCAACTTTTCATTATTTAGTCACCTGGTCTCTGATTGACAAATTCTAATTTCAGGCTAAGGATGTCGCTGTTTTACACACATGATACCCTAGCTTAAGCCCAGCACTAAAAATAAAACTTTTTTTTTTTTTTTTTTTTGTATTTTAGGGAAGGCTCTACAGGGTGTACAGGGCCTCACTACTAGATCTGACTCCTAGTGCTCTGCCTGTGTACAGCCTCCCACGAGCTGGGATTACAGACATGCAGCACCACACCCAGTCTCAGTTGCCCTCTCAGTGTGACCCAGGGATGGGGCAGGCCTGGGGTTGAACCCTTGGCCCCTGCACTGCTTGCAGGCCTCATAACCAGCTGAGCTATTTGGCTGGCCCCTAAAAATAAAATTTTTACTTTTATTTGACTTGGAGTTTTTGTTGTTGCATTTTTAATATACATATGTGATTTGTTTATTAATGTCATTGTGAAACAATATATTAAAATTTACCATTTTTATTTATTTTTGGTACCAGGGATTTAACTCAGGACCTTGCCCTTGCAAGGCAGGCACTTAAGCCACTGAGTTATCTCTCCAGCCCCGTTTTATCTTTTGTAAGTGTGTAATTCATTGGTATTAAGTATACCCCACATCGTTGTGCAGCCATTACCACTATGTATTTTTATAGTTTTTTCATCATTTTCAACTCTACTTAAAATTCTTTATCTCCTTTTCTCTCAGCCCCAGATTATCTGTATTCTGCTTTTGTCTATGAATTTGCTTCTTCATATAAGTGGAATGATACAGTATTTCTCTCTCCCTCTCTCCCTCCCTCCCTCTCCCTCTGCCCCTCTGCCCCTCTGCCCCTCTCCCTCTCTCCCTTGGTCTCCCTTGGTCTCCCTCTCTCCCTTTCAAGTAGTTCAGCCTTGAAGTGTTTATTTTTTTGTTTTTTAAGACAGGGTCCCGCAGAGCCATCGAGATAGCAGACTTCAGTGCCTGCTTAGGCACGTGCAGGGACCAGGACCACTCCTGGGGCGCTGAGTCAATTGTGACCAGGTGTGGTGAGGCACACCTGTAATCCCAGCACTGGAGAGGCTGAAGATCGGAGGATCACCAGAGTCTGAACTTCCTCGTAGCAAGAGGACAGTGAGTGGGGTCTCACTGTCATCCAAGGTGGCCTTGCACTCCCTATGGCAGCCCAGGCTGACCTCAAGGTCCTGCTGCCTCAGGCAGATTTTCTTGACTACACCTTTGTCATCTGCACCCATCCCCCATCAGTCACACTCAAAATGCTTTTTACCACTAATTTCTTTATCCCTTATCATTGATCCGTACATCCTATTTTTCCATTAGTCTTTTGCCAGTTCTATCAACCACTCATTTTACTCACACTTTTATTTTTTTTTCCCCCCATGGGAACTATAGAGTGGCTATCTTAACTAAAAACAAATAACAATTTAAAATTCAGTTTCCCCAGGCATGGTAGTACACACTTGTAATCCCAATACTCAGGAGACTGAGGCAGGAGGAGGCAGAGGACCCCACCTCAAAAAAAAAATTCAGTTTTTCAATCTCATTGCATTTGCCTAATGGCCACTGTATTGTGAGTGGCAGATTACAGAGCATTTCCATCAGAAAACTTGGTGACCAGAGGGTCACAGCCTCTGCTGTCCACCACTTGGGTGGATGCTGGAAACCTGAAGTTCATTCTCACCTGTGCCTATGAAAGGCGCTTTGTAAGAGGCTTGATATCTTGAGAAGTCTGTTTTGTACCTTTTAAAAATAGTTGAGCTTCTTGGGTTTTCCCAGGGTCAAATGACATTAGAGCCCCATAAGAGCTGAGGGTGCAGCTTGGTGGTAACTGTGTCCTTAGCATATGGGAGGCTGTGGTTTTGATCCCCAGCACCACAAAGATGGGAAGAGCGAACGCTGTCCTTTCCTAATTTGGTTATTTGTAAAGGAAATCTGACATGTCTGATTCTAACAGGGTGGTGGTGGTGGTGGTGGATGATGGAATCCTGTCTTGTAATTGGGCTTTTGGTCTTGTTTTCTGAAAAGCCTTATGTACTCTATATCAAGTGGTATTAGATGACAGCTGAGGCTCTGCAGGTTTTTGGAGTTTTTATTTGGGGGAATATTGGCTGGTTTTGGTGCAAAGAGGCCTCATCCAAGCAAGGCAGTCGCTCTGCCTCTGAGCTACACCCCCAGTCTTACTTTTCAGCTTTCTTAGAGGATTTCCTCTCTGTAGAACCCGGGTCTCACTCAGTGATTCTTATGTCCTGTTCTTCAGAAAAAAGATGTGCAGATTTCATGGAGCAGTGGGTGGCGAGCCAGTGATGGCTACTGTACTGCCAGAACTTTATTTTTGCTGTTCAAGTACTACAGTTGTCTTATTTTGCTGTCTTAATTCTACCTTGATTGTTACTTCAGCTTTAACAATGGACTCTTCCATGGCTTAAGTAGGAAAAAAAAAAAGTTTTTGAGTATTGTGATGGAAATAAAATATCGTTATATACAAATAAAAGGAAAAAAACTGATTAGACAGTGCTGTTTGAAGCTAGAAGATAAATTGTAGCCTATGGTCCAAATCGAGTAGACTATCTTTTGGCTGGTCTACAAACTAAGAATGGCTTGTTTTTTTCACAATAAATGCAGTATTCTTTATTTTTTCTTAAACTTTATGTTATGGCCGGCTCTGCCTGCCCTGGGGGTGGGGCTGGTGCAGCATGTGGTGCCAGGGATCAAACCCTGGTCCCTGAGGTTGCCTAAGCTTGCCTAAGCAGGTGCTTTAGACCACCGAGCTATCTTGCCAGCCCCAAGAATGGCTTTTAAATAGTTGAAGACAATTTTGGAATCAATTTTAATGATAGGGTATACTAAATTTGAACCCAAATAAGGCACATAATATCAATTTGCCCTTTAGGCAGCAAAGCCTAGCATTTACTTCCTGGTTCTTTATCAAAAGTTTGCTAATTCCTATACTAGATCACTGTCTTTAAGAATTTTAATTTATAGATTTGGGGTTTTTTTATTTTTTTTTTTCCATGGAACCGGGGATCGAACTCAGGACTTTGCACTGGTCAGGCAGGCACTTGTGCCCCTGAGCTACCTCCCTGGCCCCTGATTTGGTTTTATAAGGCAGGATCTCACTATGCAATTGAGGCTGGCCTTGAGCTCACTGTAGCCCAGGTTTGTCACAACCACCCTCCTGCTTCAGCCCACTAGTGCTGGGAATTACAGGCTTGTGCCACCACATCCAGCCAGATTCTTTTCTGGTCCTCACCCTTAATTCCTAGGGCCAACAATTAGCTAAAAGCAGTTTTTATTTATAATGTTTCTGTTGTTTGGTTTTTTTTTAAATTTAGTACAGGGTCTCACCACGTAGATCTGACTTGTGATCCTCCCGTTTTCGGTCTCCCAAGCGCTGGGATTACAGGCACACACCACCACACCGTCTCAATCAACCACTCAGTGAGCCCCGGGGACGGGGCTGGCATGGCATACCAAGGAGCAAACCCCAGCCACTAGACTCCGCCTAAACAGGTGCTTCAGACAGCTATCTGGCAGGCTCCTGTTTCTGTATTCCTGCATGTGCGCTTGAACATCTTACAGGAACCACTATACATCTTTTTTCAACTGACTTCTAACATTGTTGAGATTTTTCCATGTTGAACTTCACAATTATACAATAAATTACACATCACATTTGCCTTGTTTTAGTACACCCAAAGCTATCTGCTGTTATCATTATGATTTGCATCTAGATGACCCCTCAAAAGTCTCATGAGGTCATAAGTTTTTAGAGGTCGCTGAATCTAGTGTGTGACTGATTTGTGACCCATCAAGATCCATTGCTGGGGATTAAGGCTGTGAGTGTGACGCCCACCCTATGGCAGGTGACCTGCATCCAGTATAAGGAACTGAAATGCTTCCCTCCTCGTTCTCGTTGCTTTTGCTGTTTTACGCTGCCATGTATAGTTGTCCCTCTGCCACGTGCCACCCTTCCTTGCAGTCAACCATTTGTAGACTGAAATCTGCACAAACTCAACCAGGTAAATCTTTTCTCCTTTAACTTTGGGTGTTGAGTATGTTGTTTCAGCAACAGGAGAAAAGTAAGACAATTTTGTACCAGACACGCAGCACTTGCTGTGGTATGTCTGACCGTGTGGCTCAGGAGTCTCTGAGAATGGTTCATGGGAAGAGTTTGAAAGTTTGGAGAGGTCAGCCGAAGACACAGAGCTGGAACACCTTGAGCTCCGCGATATGGGGGGCTTCGGGTCAGAGCTCAGAAAGCTGATAGGAAATCTCAGGTTTCTTCAAGGAAGGACAACACAGGCTACTGAACTCCAGGTAATGTGTTATGTCTTGGCAGAAAACTTGCATGCATGTTGCTTATGTCCTGAGACTGCCTAAGACTAAAGGGTGGCAGGTTAATTAATCTTCAGAAGAAACAGGGCTAGTGAGATAGCTCAGTGGACTAAGTGCCTGCCTAGGCAAGCTCAGGGACTGGGGTTCCATCCCCAGCACCACATGCTGCACTGGCCCTGCCCTCGAGCACACTAAGCTGGCCCCCAAGGTGGGGCATGGTGGCGCAAGCCTGTAACCCCAGTGCTAGGGAGGCTGAAAACAGGATCACCGTAAGTAAAAGCTGTGTCGTGAGACTCTGTACAAATACATTGAAAACAAATGTCAAAGACGGTCTACTGGTGACTGTGTGGGGTGGCTGCTCTTGGGGGCTTTTAGCCAGATTTATGTTGAGAATCAAGAGCAAAGCCAGCAGAATGATTTAAAACATGAGTTTGGCTAGAAAGCAAACTCCGATAAAGCTGTGGACCACAAAGAACAGAAAAGATCTGGATTGCTGAGAAGGAATAAGAAAAAGAGGTTGCGAACACAACAACAACAACAACAAAAAAAAACCAGGAAGGCCTGGCCAAATAGCTCAGCAGATTAAAGTGTCTGCAAGCAGGCACGGGCTGAAGGTTTGATTCCCAGGCCTGTTACGTGGCCCTGCCCCCGGCGCACACTGAGATGGCAATTGAGATTGCATGTGGTGGCGCGTGTCTGTAACTCCAGCTCTTGGGAAGCTATAAACAGGGGGATCACTTCGAGGCCGATCTAGTAGTGAGACCTGGACACCCTGTAGACTCTTCCCTAAATAGCAGGATTCCACCCTTTGCAGGCTCAAAATTGCAGAGTGAAAGGGTGAGAAGAAAGCCCCAGAGTACAATGTTCCAGAATGGTGGCCACTTAGAGGATTTGTTACTCAAAATTGGATTCAGAGTGCTCGATGATCCGGGGACTTGACTCATAGCTGAGAGAGAAGGAAGCTGGCTAATGTTGCAGCTGGTAGTAGACCCTAGTATCATGCATGTGGTACTGGTTTTAGGCACATGAAGTGTACAAGAATTGTGGGGGCAGAAAGGCTTTCACCCAGATTTCAGAAGAATGCAGTTTGTTCCTAGGAGGGATGCCCTTCCATGGAGCCAGCCAATTATGGACCTAAACTTCCAAAAACTGTGATTAAGTAGACTTATCTTCCTTTAGCCTTGGGTGTTGGGTACTTTGCCTCAGCAGCAAGACAAAAGTAACTAAGATAGTGACCATTAGTTTCTTTTTCCTTCAGTGTTCTCATAAACTAGGCCGTAAGTACTGATAAATTACATTAAAGGGAATATTTCGTAATATGCATGGCTGTTCCTCACTTCCCTGGATCATGCTGTTTACTTCCCTGAATACCACTGCTCTAAGCTTAATGGCAAAGGCCCTGCCCCGTGGGAAAGTCAGCAGTGGTTCAAAGCTCCTGCTGGTACAAAAATAAGGCAGCAACGTTCTCCAGCATCCATTTTATTAGTAATAAAGGTGACAGTTTAGCCATCACATTCCTTATTTTTATCCTCTTCAGAATCCAGTGAGTGAGAGGGATCTTCTCTGTGGGATCTTCTCAAACCCCAACAAGATGTGTATTTCCTACAGATACCATCCTGGGTAGCATTAGCAGCTCATATAGGAGATATTTAAAAATTAGCTTAATTCTATTTCACAGATGTAAAGAAAACTATGGAAGTCGTTGGTTTTTAAGGGAATAACACTGTTCTCAAGATCAGTTTTTCCTATTGTTTAGTGGATGACAGCATACAAGATATAGTGATGTAAATGTCTCTCCTGTTAAAAATCTCACTAATGGGGTATGGGTTTTTATGAAACCTCCCACAAATGCAACTACTCCAAACATCTTCAGCAAAGTTTAAGAGCTAAAGATTAAGGATACCACCAACGCCCATACCAGAGCATACATTTCTGTTAACCTCAGGCTGTTAGAAGAAAAAACACACCACCAGATTGGGTGCTTTTGAAAATATAATTTAAAACTATGTTGTACCAGTACAATATATTAATTTTACAAATGTAAAATTTTTATCAGCTGTTAAAGCATTTGCAAAAAACCACACATCCTACTTCAGCTTTATTGCACAATATCTATAAGAAAATATTAATTTTTAAATTAGAAAACATAAAAATGCTTTCAATATAGAAGAGACAATCTGATTTTAAAGACAATACTCTATAAGAATGTCTACCCAGAAAATAACAAACTTTCACAGGATACCAAGCTGGACAGATGCTTCAGCAAATCTGCTACAAAGCTCTGTTTAACCCCAGTTCAAATACTTAATTGAAACTCTATCATCGTTCTTCATTAGAAATCTAGACGCCACTCAAGGTGGCTTCTTGTACTTAAAAAGAGGCATTTTTCAGTGTGAGCATTCTGAACGTCTCTTACAGATCAAAAGCAACACTTCCACGGTAGCCATGCGCAGGTATCTTCCTTCATGCAGATTATCCATGGCCACTGTTAATGACTACTAATGACCCATTTGAATTTACGCTGATACAAAACGTAAGTTAAATACATTTTTAAAACTTCATCTTTTACAAAAATCTGTTTATAAATCTGCATCATAAAAATTAGTGTCGAGATCATCGATGGGTTTGCATTTGCTTTCCCAGAGTCGCAGCGACTGGTGTTGCACTTTTCTATGTAGTGTAGTCAGGAACTCACCCCAGCACTAAGCTGGAATCCCACCCCAGGTAAGTGAGTAAGGTTGATGAAGAATTGTAGTGGGTTGTAACCCGGGGCTTACAAGAGCGGTGTAGGTGTTAAAATACTGACAGCAAACCTGGGTGGGATTTTAATTCACCTTAGGCAACAAACAATCTGGAGATGCAAAAGGAAAGAAAGGTGTACATGTACATTACTGATAGGGTTGTATGTCTCTCAGAAAAAAGTCCTTATTTATTAGAATAAAGATGTACCAGACAGACACATTAGGTGTAGACTGTGTATCTTTTCCTATTAAAGCTTGCTGGTTCAATTTCAAGTGTTTTCAAGTTTATGCCCTTATGGACTGGGAAATTACCCTTTAGAACTTACGGCCTGCATAAGCAAAATCATACATAAGATCACACATTTGTGTGGAAATAGTGGTTACACTTGTCATAGGTGGACAAATTATCAAAACATCAGATTTATAAAAAGTTTGCATTATTGAGAAATCTCTTCCTTAGGAATCAAAGCAGTTGCTTTTGTGGAACTGTATTTTTCAGAACTGCTCAAAGCACCTCATGTAGATGAGTGTTTTAAAAATATATATAAAAAGTCTACGAGGAGACTTTAAACATCACACATTTCACTTTTACAGGCTTTTTATCACATATCCCTTCTGTAAAGTCCTTCAGAATAAAATAAAAATAAACTCTCACATTCCTTTAGAAAAAGTCGGAAACATTCATGGTCTGAAATTTTTCTAGATTCCCCCAAATCTTGGTACTATGTGCAATTTCCTCACAAACAGGTTTTGAGGAAACCCCTGATCTCCTATCATGGGCTAGTTGGCTAATGGGCATGCCGTACAAAACTTCATAATAGTAAATAGATTAAAATCTATCCCATAAAATAAAAATGTTCTATGACTTCAATTTAAATACATATCTGAAAAGCTAAAAGGAGGTCTTTCGTTTTTCAAAAGTGCTAATTATTACAAGTCTCTTCAACACCTTATGTCCAGATCTTAAAAAACTAAACCACCCTGCTTCAGGCACACAGTTTGATGATGTTCTAAGAAGCCAAGGGATGAGAGATCACTTGTCAATTAATCCAGCTTCCTTAATTTTACTGAAGAAGAACTTCTCCAGGATATTGGCACATTTGTAGTATTCGCTCTCTGGAGGGTTGTACTCTTTGCAGTTGGTAAAGACTCGCTGTAGATCAGCCATGAACAATTTCTTAGACACGTAGTACCTATTCTTGAGGCGTTCACTCATAGTTTTCAGATCTGCACAGGAAAAAAAAAATATTAGCTATCTTTGACTCCCTATAAACACTGGGTGACAAAAAACAAGACGAAAGGAAATCTGTGTTATTGGTTTGATTACATTTTTTAAGCATCCCAGTGGCTTTAGGATAAGTAATTCTGATCAAGGAAAATAGTTTTTAAATCTTCCATTCTTTTGAGAGAGTTTTTAATGCAAAATCACAACTGTTTTAGTATTAAAAGAACCATTAACATTCATCTGGCCCAATCCTCTATGGAGTACAAAGAAGCTAAGTAGATTAGCCAGGTAAGTACGAAAGCCTAACTAATGTTAGCCACGCACTCAGAAGAGCCCCCTATCTACATGGAGGAAAGCAGGTGGAATGCTTGTGTTTAAACACTTACTTAAAACAATCAGATGGAGTTTCCTTCACTAAATTCACAGTTATTTGGGTGCTGTACATAGGAATCAAGCAGAGAAACTAACAAACCTATTTTTTTCCTAAAGCAATAAGCCTGTGAGACTCCTGAAAAATATTTCCCCATACACCTACACACTTAAAATTGCATTATTCCAAATGTGAACATAGTACCTCATCTAAGCTTTTGAAACTATGAATGCAGTTAACTCAATTCTTAAGATTGATTTAAAGAATTCATTGCAGATTAGAAGATGCTGAAATTTGCTTATGGGGCTTAGTTGTCTTTTAAGTCTGGATCTATCTATTCAACTTAAAAAGCCTAATTACAGCAACCATGTGTGGAAAAAAAACAAGTCAAGACAGGCAAACATTATGAGGGGCCAGGGACATAGCTCATGGAATAAGCGCTTGCCTGGCCAAGTGCAAGGTCCTAAGTTCAATCACTAATATCGCAAAAAAAAAAAAAAAAAAAAAAACACTATGAGTACCAACACCCCAAATTCCTACTCTGCTGTCAAACTGTCCAGAGGAAAAGAAATTTACAACCAAATACACTGGCACTATTATTCAATAAGGTAAGTAAATTTATACACAATAGGAAAAAATTCATTTGCACCCAAATTCTAAATCCACCTTTTTTTTTTTTTTGTCTTTTTGAGACAAGGTTTCACTATGCAGTTCAGGCTGCCCTTGAGCTCATTTTTGTAGCCCACCCTGGTCTTGAACTCACATCGATACTCCTGCCTCAGCCTCCCAAGGGTGGAGATTACAGGCGTGCACCACCACGCCCGGCTCGGTAAATCCATAATTTAAAAAGTACAAAAAGAAAATAAAATACTAAATCCACCACAAATACCAAAGAAAACATGGGGAAATCCTGTTCTGTTTATCTTTAAGTTCTGTCTCTGAGAGTGTGTGTTATGAAATTTTTAAATTCAACTCTTTTTTTTTTTAACTCTCCTTTTTCGGTAATCGACACACAGATTGGAGCACTCTAGCATGCAGGGGCGGAGGGTGCAAAAGTGTTACGGTTAAAAAAAAAAAAAAGACTATACTTCGCTAAGCATCTCATCCAAATGTGACTGAACACAACAGGATGTTCTCTCACCTGAGGAAGAGTAATAGCCTCTCTAAAAGTCACGTGTTCACACTCCCTCCACCTAACACTTAAGACATGCTGGCCTAGCCAGGCACAGGGGTACACACCTGTAATCTCCACTACTTGGGAGGTGACAAAAGGGTCACAAGTTCAAGTCAAGCATGGACAACTTAGTGAGAATTTGTCTCAAGATTAAAAAATAAATAAAATGAACATATATAGAGAGAAGATCCCAATATAACAGTTTTTTAGTTCTGTTTTTTGTTTTTTGTTTTTGTTTTTTTTTTAATGTATTTTGTGCATGGTCCCACTACACAGCTCAGACTTGCAGTGATCCTCCTGTTTTCAAGCCTCCCAGCACTGGGATTACAGGTGTGCACCACCACGCCAGATTCATTCAGTGGCCAACTCAGCACACCTGGGGCCAGGGCCGGCATGAATATAATGGTTTTTGTGGCAAATTTTATTTTATTTGAAAAAGTAAATGAGAAGAGCGAGGGAGAAACTGGCTCTGCAAAACAAGCTTGGATTAAGAAAAGAAGAAAAAGCAAGATAAAAGCATACCCTGGAGGACACAGGGCAGGGTGAGAAAAGCCATGGTAGCATATCATGTTTTAAAAGAAACATATAGCCAAAAAAAATAAGAGGCAACAACTGCATGAAAGTTGACACAAAGACATTGGTGTAAAAGGCTTTTTCTTCTGGGGGTGTTTTGTTTTGAGAAGGAGGAAGAACAAAAATAAAGCAAGAATAAAAGAGGTAACGGGACCTTCATGGATAATTCTAATCAATTCTAAATACTTCCTTACTATATTTCCTTTTTATCCTAAAGCTATAAGTGGCATTCTTCTCCTTGCCTTAATTTTTTTCATTTGACCAAATGGCAAAGGTTAAAACCATGCCTAAAAATTGGTGGCACCAAGGAAAGACACTATTAAAGTCTTCTATTTTCATTCACTCTGTTCCTCCCAGCCTGTGAGTTCCAGAAAAACATGCAAAGCCTTCCTGCCAAACCCCAGGGAAGAAGTCACAGTTGGTTTGACCCCTCGCAGACAATGCCCACTGTGCATCTCCCTACGTGAAAGAAGTTGGACCCCATCCACTTGAGAGAACGGGGAAAACAGAAAAAATATTTTTTTTTTAAATTTTATTTATTTGTTTGTTTGCTTGTTGTGTTTGTTTGTTTGTTTATTTATTCATTTTGTGGCTGGCTCAGCCTGCCCTGGTGGTGGCGCTGGCGCAGCATGTGGTGCCGGGGATCGAACTGCAGTCCCCACAGTTGCCTGAGCCCTCCTAAGCCCTCCTAAGCAGGCGCTTTAGACCACTGAACCATCTTGCCGGCCCCCCAGAAAAAATATTTTTAAAAACTACCCAAGAAAGCATTAATAGGAAAATGTAAAATTGCTGGCTTGTCAATGTTGTCTTCGATAACACGACAATCTTACAGGCAGGACTACACAATTTGCTCAGCATCTGAAGGCATCCAAGAAAAACAACTGCTCCACTAAAGAGCACCTTTACTGTTCTGATTAACTTTGTCCCAGACATATCTTAGTCATCAATGACTGCTCAGTAGGGTCAATTTTCTTCTCGAGAGCACTCGGCTATACAGTTAGCTGATACCCACCTAGAAGCAAACCTTTCTGTGCAATGAGTAGTTTGCAACACACAGGACACACTAGAGCTCCCATTCTAGGTGGGACTCAATACCCACAAGGGCTAAAAAGAAAAAACAGGAATTATTCTCCTGTAAAACTCAACAACCTCCCAGGAGGATTTCCCCAAAGAGGCTGAGATGAGGCTAGGCTTATAGCTCAATAATACCCAAAAAGGTATTGAGATGTCCCACAGGATGAAAAGAACCACAGAAGGTACACAAAGAATTTGAGCATACTTTTCACACGATAGAAATTGAGTTGCGCATCACCCTTTCAGAATTCTGAGTTCAGTTAAGCCTCGCTGTCTGACACAATGCACAGTAGCAAGGCAGAAAGAAGAGCAAAAGAAAAACACACAGACAGAATGTGGAGAGGTTAGTGAAATCATTACTGCGACCAGATATAACGTGAAAAAGTAATGCAACTGGCAAATAACCACTGAGGAGTAAGGCGATCCCTCTAGTCCCTCCCTCCATATTTTGGAACCATTTCCAAGTAGAAAAGAAACAGAAGATTCTGCCTCTCATTTCAGCTTCTTGTCATCGGTATGTGGCCAAACATTCAACTTGGGGCTCTTGGTTCAATTAATCACTCCTGTGTTGTAGCATTGAATTCTGCAGTTTTACATTTCTGAAAGCAACTCTTTTTGGTTTAATGAGGACAAA
Organism: Capromys pilorides; assembly: GCA_004027915.1. NCBI lineage: Eukaryota > Metazoa > Chordata > Mammalia > Rodentia > Capromyidae > Capromys > Capromys pilorides. Next base: position 20,462 of record PVKN010000843.1, read on the forward strand.
GCTTACATAGTATGCATTAAATTCAAACCCAGCCTGGGCATCACGGTGATTTAGCAAGACGCTATCTCAAAATAAAATATAGAGAGGCATTGGGGGCTGGGAATGTAGTTCAGCGCAGAGGTCCTTGGGTGAACCCCCAGGTTCACACACACACTAATAAGAAGAAGAACCACTGACATTAATAGCATCTATCAACAGCATAAGCACCAAAAACTACACTAACTACAATTGCTTCCAATGAAAGTAAAGCAGTCAAGCAGACTAATCTACCTTCTTTCATATTACCTTGAAAAATTCTCAAAAGACAGAGCCATTTATGATATAGTCAAATATACAAAAAGGTCAAGATCTGGTGTTTTCCAATGTGAGAAAAAAATAGATGATCAACAAAATTATGTCCAAACAATCAACCCCCACACCCAGTACTATCAGCAGTCCAGTTCCCCACCTAGACGTCCTGAGCCAGGTGTGTGGAGAGTGTGGAGGACATATGCACTGTAAAAGACAGCCCCAAGGGCCGGGACGAAGCTCAGGAGCACAAGTCCTTCCTGGCAAGCGCAAGGTCCTGAGTTCGATTCCCAACACAAAAAAATAAAAATAAACAAGTGGAAGATAGCTGGTGAATGTCTGTGATGAACAGAGTCACCCATTCCTCCTTTGCCACTGCTCTGACATCACCACCCCTCCAAAGACACAAGGAATCCCACCACCCGCCACATACATCCTACCCTACCAGAGAGGAGAGCAAATCAACTTCCACAACCATTTGTCCCTGACACTGCCATCCAGAGAACTTTACATGTATAGTTAGAAAATTTTAATGGCATTACCCATGGGGAACCTTATAACTTCATAATATCCCGGAGCTTCTGTTCTCTTCACGGGTTCCATGAAGGGCCAAGCGCTCTGATGGCTCTTGGGTAAAGAAAAAAGTAAGGTATCTAATACAGAAATTAATGTGGGAAAACATTTCAAAATATTTGCATCAAGTGAACAAAGCGAACACCTACCTTCACCTGCTGGAGGATGCTCTTCAGGGTGCTGTAAAGCTGGTCAGGATCTTTGGGCTCTTTACTTGAAAGGAAAAGAATAAACAACAAGCAGCAAGGATTAGCACGCCCCTCCTGCCAGCTGATTATTATTCAATTCATTCTTACAAAAGCCTAAAATTGGAGCCATTCCAGAGCACTTTATGAAAATTGAAACCCACCAACTGTTGTATTACTGATTACAATTGGTCTGCCCTTTTTCTCTACATTGCTGGTAGAGGAAAAAAATCACTTCCATGAGCAGCAGCCTCTTGCCCATCTACTCACCTTTTGTCTTTTCCACTCGGTTTCCAGCCTGTCTCTCCTATATGTCAACAAAATTAAACACTAAATGAGAACTGCTTTTGGTCAAGAGAATAACAAATTTAATACTTACCGAAAGAGTAATAAATTACAGCCATGCCTCAGTAAAAGTCTATTTTTGGAAACTGAACCTAATGGCAGTTATTTATTTCTTTATATAGCTCGCAATGCAAATTCCCCAGACATTAAAAAAAAAAAAAAAAAAAAACCTGCCTTCTAGTGTTTCTGAAAGCATGAACTCCAGCTTTTAGAGGAAAGCATAAATAATAATCCAGTATTATATTTTTACACAGTAAATCAAATTGTTTTATAACCACCACATGAGAGTCAAGCCATTATTGTAAGCTAGAGAAAACTGTCTTCCGGTCTCTATTTTATTTGGCCAGATTATTACTTGTAACTCAAGATGGTTTAGTGTAGAGCGCCCAGAGATCTGGATTTGATTTCCTGCTCTCTTTAAAACCAACTTACTGTTAATCAGTTTATAAAACAGATTTCAAAAAGTAGGTGACACCATCCCCTTTGATATTAGCTGATATCTATATCTATAAAAAAAAAAAAAAAAAAAAATACCTGACACAGAGAGGCTCTAAGCGATAGGTTACATAGCCATGACATTATAAGGAAGCAGAATGCCTCTTTTTTTTTTTTTTTTTTTGGCAGGACCAAGGTTCGAACTCACAACCTTGCACTTGCCAGGCAGGCACTTGTGCCACAGAGCTATCTCTCTGACCCCAGAATTTCTGTTTTTAACAGTACAAGTAAGATCTTCTCTAGGACAGATGTAATAATCTATCTTTGGAAAATATGTTTTATTTTTTTCTGGAGAATATCAGTTTGCTTCTTTTGTTTTGCTTATTGAATCCTCAGTACTCTATAAGCACCTAGTTTTGAACCAAATAAAATTGCCAAATGATAGTCAATAGCTTTTGATATATAAAAACACTGAATTGGCTTAACCTAATACAACTCATCTCTACCACACGGACAAGAAGCGTTAGGGAAACTGGTACAAAATAAGGCATGTTAAACAAATTGTCTGACTTTTGTCACACACAACAAATCATTTTAAAGTCTGAGAAAATTAAGACAAATACCAATCCTTCTAGGTTAAAAAGACAGCAGCAAGGTGGCGACAACTCTAGGACACTTGAGGGAAACTGAAATCCGACTGCTCTGTTAACTGACTAGGCGCCACGTGGTGCTACAGGACAAGGGCACAACCATTCCGAGACTCAGCTTCTCCATTTGTAAACCCTGCAATTCCCTATTTTCAAAGTTACATAGGAGTAGCCACAAGCGTCATGCTCTTAATAAATGGTGGGTGTTGTCTGTTTAAAAAAAAAAAAAAAAAAAAGCACACCCTCGGGTTTGCCTGAAGTGGAAGGAGGAAAAAGGAGAGTAAAGGGAAAGCATTCACTGACTGTTAAGAGACAGAAACAACACCAACGTAAACAGGAAGGGCGCTATTGCTTTTCAAAGTACTGCACCGTGGAAATTATTTCAAACACAACTCATGACACTACCAAAAGAAGAGCTCTATACGTACTAATTCCAGGAATGCTTTCTACAGGAATCTGTCGAACTCCATCTTTAAAACATGAAAGTCCAGGATAGACTTTTCGGATCTGGGCCTGTTTTCTTTCTATCAGCTTTTTAATTATCTGTAAAGGAGAGGAAGGAAGTTTGATTAGTGAAAAAACTCTATTTGATGGTAACAGTTCAAGTCAGTGAGCTTAAGGACTAATTTTTCCTAACAAAATCAGTCTTTCTTTTCAATTAAACAAGATGGGAAGAAAAGTGAACACTGTTTAACAGGCAAGACACAAATACATTCTTTGACGCCATGCCCATTAAGTGACATGCACACAACCATCTTCAAATAACGCATCCCCGCTATCCGGAAAAGGCAACACTGAAAGAACATGCTGCCTCTAATGCTTGTATTTAGGGTACGAAGAACCCACTATCTTGAACTGGTTCTCTGCGGAACCTCAGCAGGCCTTAACCAGAAAGTAGCCCTGAGCATTGCCACCCCCTAAGCAACAGCTGTTTGTATGCATTAGAACTGTCCCTTTCAGACTAGAGGAGCAGCAGAATAAGCTGCGAAAGTTCCAACACCCTGGAATAGTTAAGCCTCCCTCCTACCTAACCTTCCCAGGTTCATCTCCAGCCTATGCCATTTATATCAAAAAGCAATTGTAAGGTGTAGTGAACACCACAACCACATCACAAATAACCAGGAGAATTCTGAGAGGTGTTTTATATTGTAACGTAATTCCTAATGTTGTGGGTAATTCTATGGTATTGCAATTTTGCTTTAGAAACAAAATCCTCAAAAATCACTATCCTGAGTGCTGGGGAGATAACTCATAGAATAAACTCTTCCCCAGCAAGCACAAGGGCCTGAGTTCAATCCCCAGTTCTGGAAAAAATAAATAAATAAATAACTATATGGTAACTGAATTTTTGGATGAGAAAGCAAAATAGAAGTTATAAACCGAATTCACAAAAGAAAACAAAACCTTCTCTTTTTTTCTTTTCTTTTTGTTTGTTTTTTAATTATGGCTGGCTCAGCCTGCCCTGGGCATGGGGCTGGCGCTGCATGTGGTGCCAGGGATCAAACTGTGGTCCCTAAGCTTGCCTAAGCAGGCGCTTTAGACTGCTGAGCCATCTTGCAGGCCCCACAAAACCTTTTAACTGCTTAATTTCAAATATGACTGGCAATTAATACAATAGGAATACGTAATCCTAACAGTTACACAGAGAACTGCACAAAATTAATGGAACTAGTAAATGTATATTCCTGGTAAATACAGATCACTGCTGTCTAACAAGAAATACAACACAGGGGCTAGGGAGATAGCTCGGCTGGAAATCAGCACCTCCCAAATGAACCCCCCCACTCTTTCTCTCCTCTAATCTGTATTTCAGTTCTGGCACCTACTGCTATCAGTCTTACAATCTTCCCAAGGATCTGGAAGGTGGAAGGTTCCCAGCCCTATTGGTCCCCTCCCCCAAGTTTTAATATGTCTCCTTACAAAAAACACAAACAAATAAAAAGCCTTCTCTTTTCCCATCTTTATTCTGATGTTTCATTTCCTTTTTTTTTTTTTTTTGGTACTGGGATCAAACTCAGGACCTTGTGCTTGCCAGGCAGGCACTTAAGCCACTGAGCTATCTCCCCTCCTCATCCTTATTCTGGGTCCTCCAGACTCACACTGCAGCCTCCCGTGTAGATTAAGACTGCAGAATCATCAGCGCCTGCGCCGGCCCTGCAGGTGTGTCCTCCCACCCACCCACAGCCCTGTCTGCCTGTGGCCAATTCACCTTTTCCAATCCTGTCCTGCTTCTGGCACACGCCCAGGCATCTCACCTATTCACACGCCCACCCGTCAGACTACTTGAAACAGCCTGAGTCTGACTCGGCTACCAGACTGTCCAGTCCTCAGCTTCCAGGTCTCTCACAAAGCCACCTGTCCTCAGCTTCCAGGTCTCTCACAAAGCCACCTCGTGTGAACGAGGAGGTTCCAGAGTGAGCCACCCTTCCCAGGAGGTCAAGCTCAGAAAACAGCGCTGGGCCCCCCGCTCTCCCATCCATCTGGCCAGCTCCTCCTGAGTCCTCTCCTTACCTCCACTAGTGAGAACTTCAACTTACCCTGCCTTTAGGGGCTGGGACAATCCTCAGGTGTGTACAGTCTGATTTCTACCACTTCCACTCCTTACCTTACTCAAGGGCTTTTCTACAGTTAGAAGGTTTGGATGACCATATTTCAGATTAGGGAATACTAGATGAGTAAAGTCAATGTAAAAATCTGAAACACTGCAGAGCACCGGTGTTCTGGAATAAGGGACTATTTGCATGTGCAGCCAAGCATTATTTGGTGACATTTTTTTCTTTCTCCTTTTGTCCTTCTCTCTCCCTCCTTCTCTCTTTCTTCCTCTCTGGCGCTGAACCCAGCACTTCCACACGGAGCTACATCCCCAGCCCTTACTTTTCATTTTGAGATAGGGTTTCACTAAGCTGAAGTCAGTTCTACACACGGAGCTTGACTTTGCAGTCCTCCTGCCTCAGCCTCCCGGTGCTGGGCTCACAGGTGCACCCTGCCACACCAGGCCCGCGGATCTCCCTGAAGGGCCAGAACCACAACCTCCATTCCACTGTAAGTGTGAGAAGCTGTGCAAGACACAGGCAGAGAGGGAGGCGTTGGAGAGAGAAGGGGAGCCAGGAGGAAAGACCAGGCGGGGAGCCCGGCTCCTAGGAAACTGGCGGCTCAGCAAGCCATCTAAAACAGCTCCTCGCTGTTGGCGAGCCCCGTGCGGGCAGGGAGCACCAGCAGGCCCTGTAAAATGGGCAGCCCCTGCCCAGGGACTTCTGCTCTCAGGGAACGCTGGGGATGAACTGCCACTGCTGCTGCTGCTGGGCACAAGGTTGAGGAAAGAGCAGCTGACAGCTCAGCGCTGGCTTTAGCTGGCCAGCAGCCTCTAAGGCTGAACAATGTGCGGCTGAGCCCGGATCTGCTCATTAAGCCCCAGAGGGAACAATGAGCAAAGCCAGCCCCTCGGGCAGAAGCAGGAGAGAAGGGCCGGGTGTGCTTTATTAACTCTTCCCAGTGCCCCTTCAGAACGCTCTCTCACACTGACATCATTGAGAAACAAAAAAAGCTGCGTTTATTTTCTAATCTAAAAAAGAATGCCTTTTGCACACTTCTGCAGAAACACAAGAACCAGTTTCAGGCGGTTTGAACAAAAGGAGAACACTTAGCTAGTAACCATGATGCACCGGACACCGTGTAAAAAGCTTTATGGCTGCTGCACAGAGAAAGCTGGACAAGTGACTAAGAGCCGGGATTAAGGTCGGAAACCAGAAAACAAAGATGGGTTGAAGACAGATGCCTTTCTTCGGTTATTTGTGAGGGAAAAGGGGCTCTGCCTCGAATAACAGAAGTACTGGGTGGAACTGATGTGAGAGGACGCAGCTGCAAACTGCAGCAAGCCAAAGGGCGCAGGGGGCGCCGGCAGACACGCCGAGCTCGCCCGCATAATAGCGGCCTTTGTGTGCCCCGCGGTTACGTGCTTTTTGTCACTACTGTCTGTTATTTCTTCAAGAAATTTAAAACTACCATGTGTCCCCAACTCCATCTATCTTTCCATTTACTGATTCTCATTCAGTTCACACGCACCGAAGAGGCCCCTTTTCAATATCAGATAACACACCACTAATATTTAGAGGCCTAAGTCTGCAGAATTTGCAATTTGAAAAGGGGGAGATCAATAGGCACAAAGATAAGTGCCTATGCACGGCGATCAATTAAAACTCAAACTGGTGGATGAAACCAGTGCTAGAGAAGAAGGAAGGAAAAACTAGGGCAGCAGCTGAGATGGTCTGGCCCGCAGGTGTGCTGCACCGAGGAAGGAGGCAGTGATGAGCGCAGACAGCAAGGGGCAGAAGCAAAAGGAATGGCCTGGGGAGGACTGGTGTGGGCTACAAGTCGAGGGCAAAGACGAAAGGATGACTGAAGCCAGAGCACGAGAAGGTTTGGAAGGGACAGTGAAAACGCGCTGTTGTCTTGTATACGTTTTGAATTTTAGGCCAATTTCATAGCACGGACTGTCTCGCCCCACACTCCCAATTGTGGTCTAGAAAGGAGACAGGTGACCCACGTCAAACTAAGATCACGACATGCAGCACACGTACACGCACACCGGAGCTCACGGAAGTGGCGCCCACCTCTACTAAGGCGCCCTGGCTGGAAGGATCGTGGTGGCCTGCTTACCTCCTTCTGCTTTTTAATGATGACAGAAAATTCTGTGTATGGAATCTGTGGGTTTAGCTCGCATCCCATTAGAGTGGCTCCTTCATAATCCTTGATGTAGCCCACATATTTGGTTTTGGGTATTTTAATTTCTTTGGAGAAACCCTAGAAAGCAAATCAAGTTATTCACGTGGACATCAGGCATCAAATTCATAGTGAGGGCATGGATGCCTTTCCAGGTCTCCTCATGCTGATTTAGAGAGGATTTCATTTAAAAAACCAGCTCAAGGCCAGCCTGAACTGCATAGTGAGACCTGTCTCAAAAAGACCAAAAACAAAACAAACAAAAAAACCAGCGCAAACAGGAAGCTAAACAACACTTTAAAAAATAACTAATAAAATACACATTGAGAAGCTTGAAATGCAAATAGATATTAAGTTTTTAAAAAGGTTAATTTTGCATTGAATTATAAAATAAATGATTGATATAAATTGCCCCAGAGGGTGTGTGGGAGGGTATATATAGGATTTGTAATAAATCAATAACATTTATCTAAATTTCAAAAGAAAGCTTATCAAAAAATGTAGCAATTAGGGGTCAGGCATGATAGTACATGTCTATCATCCCCACACTCTGGGAGGCTGAGGCCAGAGGAAGAAAAGTTCAACTTAGCTAGACTCTATCTCAAAGAATAATAAGAAGTGGGGATGTAACTCAGTGCAAAGGCCCTGGGTTCACACCCAATACCACAATAACAAACAAACACACACCAGCAATTAGAATCTTAAGTGTTAAAGAAACGATGCCTCTTTTCTTCAGACAAAACAAACACAAAAAAAAACCCACACCCTCTAGACCATCCCAACGAATCACTATTACAAAGACATTCAATGCTTTGCAATAGAATCTACTGCTTTCTTTTAGAATTTAGCTCCATGCTATTGACTTATATACTTTAAGAGTACTAGCAAGTATACACTCAAAATTATAAACTATAATTTAAATGAAATTGTCCTAAAAGTGATTTATCAGTTATGTGCAGAAAATGACTGAGAATTATCACCAGTAATTTCTTGATTTCTCAGTAGAAATTACCTCCCAAGCACTCACTGCTATCATCATCTGTGGACAAAGGCTGAGGTTGTGGCTCAGGGGCTAGGGGTGAGCTGGGCACACACTCAGCCAGCATGTGTACGGCCCTGGGTTTGAAACCCAGTATGCTATTTTCAACTATCAATTGCTCTTCGGAGCCCCGTCATATTTTACTGATGAGAACACAAATTGTTTCTGTGGCCAAATACGGTGGGACACACCTATAACATTCTGGAGGCTGAGGCAGGAGGATCACTGCGAGTTCAAAATCAGCCTAGGCCAGGCCTGGTGGCGCATGCCTGTAAACCCAGCACTTGGGAGGCTGAGGCAGGAGGATCAGTGTGAATTCAAGACCAGCCTGGGCTACAAAAGTGAGCTCAAGGCCAGCCTGAACTACATGAGACCCTGTCTCAAAAAGATAAAAAAACATCCTGGGCTATATAGTGAGCTCAGCACCAGCCTGAACTACACAGTGAGACCCTGTCCCAGACAACAACAACAAAAAAAATGTTCCTTTATTTAAAATATACAATAGAAAGCTTAAAATTTTCTAGAAATAACTCTACTAGAAATTTACACAAATTATCACCAATGAAGGTAACACACGAACAATTGCACACAAACCCACGCATGCTTATATAGTACTATAAGCAACACCTAAGTATCCCAAAACGTAGTATTAAACAAGTTTTCTGTTAATTTATACAATAAAATCACAGAAAACCACCAAAAATTACATGAAAAATAACCTAGTATTACATGCACAAGGTAACTACTACATGGTACACACCAATTTTAACATTTTTACAGAGACAGAAAAAAAAAAAACAATGAAAGTATAAAAACAAAGCATTAACAGTAAATTTCTTTCAGTTGTAGGTTTATAAGCAATTCTTTTCCTTCTTTGTTTTATTACATTCTCCAAAATTTTCTTTCCTATCTTGTTTTGTTCGGGTTTTTGTTGGTTTGGTGTGGGTGGTTTTGTTTTTCTTCTTTGGTTTTTCGAGAGACACTGGTCGTGCTCTGTGGTTCAGGCTGGCCTGAACTCACCAAATAGCCCAGGGTGACCTCAAACTCATAATGCTCCCTGCTGCTCCAAAGGGAGACCTTCCAGAGGCTGGACCCGTGTCGCTGTTCACAGAAAGCTCTGTGAAATTCCCAGGACTCGGAATTTCTCCATGTGAAGAATGTGAAAAGGTCACGCTACATTTTAATTACAAATCACAAGCACTCATTCACTGGGCAGTTATCTAGCACTCAGATACTCTCTAATCCACTCCAAAGCTTATTTCTGCCATATGCCTTACAAAATAAATAAATGGGTGCCCTCACGGTGGGAACCACTGAAGGAAAAAAAGTTATTTTGATAGAAACTACCTGAAATGGATTTTAGTAAAATGAATGACGGAACAATATTGCCCAGTGAGAAACAGACCTGTTTCTTGAAGTATCCAATTGCGTATTCATCTGCATATGTGAGGAAGTTCAAGATGTCATGCTTTATGTGGTATTCTTTCAAATGATTCATCAGGTGAGTTCCATAGCCCTGTGTGGAAGTCAGTAGGCAGGTAAGACCTATGTTAGGTTCTGGAGAAAAGAAACCCCTACACGCTTCCCAGGAGCTTGTGCTTTGATAAATTTTATCAACCAGGACCTCACTTGAAGGAAATAGAGTATTAACAACTTTTTAGACATTTGTCAACTTTGAAAATAAGCTACAAGACCCAAGACCCTGTCTTTAAAAATAAAAATAAAAAGGGCTGGGAACGTAGCTCCACACAAAGGCGCTGGGTGCCATCCCCACACACGTGTCTGTGGTAACTCGGCACGTGACCAACACCAAGAGCCTCTGACCCTGCCCAGCATCACAGGCATGCACAGGAACTGGTGTGTAAGCTGGGTTCTCCAAAGTGACTGATTTTAATAAATCTTTTAGTCTCTACTTAGAAATTTGGATGGAGAGAGAGCTTAGCAGCATAAGCGCCTGCCTTGCAAGCGCAAGGTCCTGAGTTCTATCCTTGGTACTACAAAAAAAAAAAAAAAAAGAATGCTATCTATACTTATAAATTTTCTGTTCTGACAACCATAAGCTACTACAACTGGGACCCACTCAGATGTACTCCACAGTGGAGCAGCTTCATGCTGTTCAGTGCTGTGAGCTGGCCAAGCTCCATCACCTATCTCAGACTCGCATCTAGGGCAGCGCGTATCTCAGGAGCTATGCATTCACCATTAAGGAATGACGCAAGACAGGGAAAAGACCAGGACATTCCTGAAAGAGCGGATATCACTGCCATCAGTTCATCCATTCCTGTCATTGTTTGTTTGTTCTTTTGTTTTTTTGGGAAGGTACAAGGAATTAAACTCAGAACCTGGCACTCACCAGGCATGGACTGCACTGCTATCTCCCTGGCCCTTGCTATTAAGTGTTGTTGTTGTTTTTCATTTCGTGTATTTGGTACATGGACTCACTATGCAGCTTGGATTAGTAGTGATCCTCCTGTTTTCGGCTTCCCCAGCACTGGGAGTACAGGCATGCGCCACTACACCCCAACTTGGTCAACGGACTTGGTCAATGGCTGGGCGCACCCCAGGGGCGGGGCTGGCACATCATGCAGAACTGGAGATTGAACCTCAGTCCCTGAACTTGCCAAAGCAGGCACTTAATCTGCTGAACTATCTCACCAGCCCCTCTTCTATTAAGTTTTGAAAGACTAATCTTCATTTTCTAAGATAGCACTTTCAAGTCAATTACATAGTGCAATTTTTCCCCCACTTCTTCCGACTTGAATATGTGATGCTTAGCTACTTTCCATGAATTCTTCAGAAAATTTCATGGTTGGGGTGAAGAAAATGATCTTCCTTTCCGGGAAGTACCAAGACAAAGTCTCCAATTCATATTAAATGCCCTCAGTTTCCCGGTGGTATTCCTAACTGTCCAAGCTTTCCAAACAGAGTACTTGGTACAGCTATCTCCATAAACAAAACCTGTACAATCCCCTGAAATCATAAACCAAAGATACAGTTTCCAAGTCTTCCATGAAAAGTCAAGAAAAAAATTTTTGACGTATAAGGTACTAAAAACTCAGGACATTTTAAAAGTCTGGCTACCTGGACATTTCTCACTTGGGCTGGGGGTGGCGACAAAGGCAGCAATAAATAGCACCAGCTAAAGCCACAGCGTCAGAAAGTCTTGGGAAAGGACCAGAGCACAGCTTTTGGTAAATCTGTGTCTCCCTTTCCCCAGTCAGAATGATGAATGTGGCACTGTTGAATTGCGTTTGTCCTTTGATGCCTGGTGCTTGGAGGCAAAGACAAAGAGCTCCCCTTGTGCTCTGTGACAGGAGACACAGCACCGAGGCTCCAAGTGGCTGCCAGGCCAGAGCGCAAAGCTATCATGAAAGCCAAGGTACCAGCGCCCGGACTGCAGCTCCCAAGCAGAGGGGGATTCCCCCCAGGAACGCATTTCCGGGTTCTGTAAACAACATTGCTTCTCTGAAGCTGAAGCAGCAGCCAAGCGCTTGGACCCACACCGCCCAGTGCAGGCGCATCCGGCGCTGGAGTGCCGCTGAGGTTGCCCCACCCTGAGTTTAGCAGTTTAGTAAGGTTCCAACTCGAAACAAAAAGGGCTACACATGTAGGCAGCTCAGCACAAAAATGCTGAGTTCAATAAAACAATAATAATAATAATAATAATAGTAATAGTAGAAGAAATGTAAATAGTCCAAATAATTCTTTGGAGACAAAGACAAAGAGCTCCCCTTGGGCTTTGTGATGTTGAATAGTGGATAAAACAAATTTTAAAATTAGGCTGGGTGTGTTAGTGCATGCCTGTAATCCCAGCACTCAGGAGGCTGAGGCAGGAGGATCACTGCTAGCTCAAGGCCAGCCTGGACTACATGGTAAACTGCTCTCTTTACAAAAAAAAAAAAAAAAAAAAAAAAGGGGGGGGGACTAAAAACAACCTTGCTTTTTTTTTTTTTTTTTTTTTGGCGGGACCGGGGTTCAAACTCACAACCTTGCACTTGCCAGGCAGGCACTTGTGCCACGGAGCTAGCTCCCCAGCCCCTAACCTTGCTTTTTTAAAAACAAACACACCCTAGGGCAGTGGAAAGTACCTTGGTGGCTAATATTTGCACGTTGTACTTCCATGGGAGTTAAGGCAGTGTTGTTGCCTATAATCTGTGTTAGCAGCCACCGAACAATAAATGACCTGTGTTTCTTTCTACCACCTTCCACATTTTTGTACAACATCCTTTAGGACTCCCTAACAGTGATACATTTCCTGGTTCCACTTTCCTAACAGCAGCAGAGAACAGGACAAAGTCTAGATGAGAACTCCCTCTGCTAAAGGGCAGACTAACAAGTCAGCCAGACGAACCTCAGTATCAGTCAAAGAGCACAGTTTCCACAGAGAGAAAGGGAATTACACCAAGGACAACTGGAGAAGTTAGCAACTTGGAAGACAAGGAAGGAAGAGAGAGAGGGCACAGTGGGGAAGAGAAAAAGGAAGGGGAGAAGGTGGGGAGGAGGGAAAAGGGGAAGGCAGGCACTGACACATTCTAACATGAACGCTTCCTAACTTAGTAATTTACTCCAATTTTTTTTTTTTGGTGGTACTGGGGAATCAAACTTGGGACCTTGTGCTTGCCAGGCAGGCTCTTATGCTGCTGAGCCATCTCCCCTGCCCATAAGTATTGTACTTTTTTATCACTCATTCACTCCTTTGGCACAGGGTCCCACTATGCAGCTCAAGACTCTAGTGATCCTCCTGTAGCAGCCTCCCCAGAGCTGGGATTACCAGCCTGCGCCACCACATCCAGTTTCTGTGCCCGGCTCCAGGGCACAGCATGCAGTGCCGGGGATTGAACCCAGGTCCTTGCGCTTTCCAGAAAGGCATTTCAATTGTTCACCATTTCTTTAGTCCTTATCCGCATTTAGGGACAAGGACATAAGTCTCCGGGCTCCTTCTGAAGTATAGCTTCATAAATCCCAACCCGTATCAGCCACGTCCTTTCTAGTGGTTCAGTGTTGTCAGGGGTGTGTGTGTGTGTGTGTGTGTGTGTGAGTGAGTGTGTAGCACACACACAGTGTATGTAACTTAAACGACACTGAGATTGACTTTCAAACATCCTTTCACTCGCTGAAAATTCCACCTGAAATCTATACTGGGGTGTGCAGTGTCCCTGTATTTTGCTCCAAAGTCCAACAAGGCCTTGATACCATGTTAGTGATCAGCACACAGAACCGTTTACTCCCCCTAAACCCACATACAGACATGTACTACCCCGACACACACACTGGCACTGCGAGGGGGCTTCTTGGACAGGCCTGACCTCCACCGAACCTCCTCTGGACATGGCAGAGAGATCTTTCCAAGCTGCACAGCTTTAGTGAGAACACCCAAATCCTGCTTTCCTCCTAAGTCCTTAGGGTCCCCTTACCTTGACTTGCTCATTTGAGGTGACAGCACAGAAAACAATCTCTGTGAATCCTTGGGATGGGAACATACGGAAACAGATACCACCAATGACACGGCCATCTTTAATTAATGCAAGAGTTTTGTGTTTCCTGAAAGAATAAGATTAAGTCAAAATCTGATCTATCTTTATGGTATAAATATACCTTGGTGAGCATTCTCAATGGCCAGAAATTCAACGTTAGAGTCAGGGGCAGAGCACAAAGTTGCGGTTAAATGTACCATACAGGCCAGGGATGGCGGTACACGCCTGTAATCCCAGCCACTTGGGGGGCTGAGGCAGGAGGATCGGTGTGAGTTTGATACCAGCCTAGGAAACGAAAGTGAGCTAAAGGCCAGCCTGAACTGCACAGCGAGACCCTGTCTCAAAAAGACAAGTATGCTATACATTTCTGAAGAGTTTATTCTTACTCAAAAACATGGAAAAGAACACAAATTCACATGGACCACTTGCCAAATCTTGAGTTATGGAATCCTAGCAGACCTTCTCTCTGTAAAAAACGTCACTTGGAATTGTTATGTATATGAATTACAGCTTACAAAGGCTATTGAGTCATACATGTTTAAAAACATCCAGTTAAAGAAGTTTATTTTTATAGTATTAATTTTTAAAAAAACAATGGGTTTTATAATGTTAACAGTTCTTATATCCCAATAATTGTTCCATGTTTACAGACCTGGGCAACATTGGAACCTAGTAAAGACACCAAAACCAGATCCTTCGGTTCATGAGCGTGATGATTGGGTGTTCACGCATTATGCATGAAATGTGCCTCCCTCAAACCTTGTGACAATGTGGGCACATTACCCGTCTGATATGAGGGAAAAAAAAAAAAAAAAAGACACCAAAACCAAAAATGTCTAAACTATGCAAACAGTGAGACATCTTTTTTTTTTTAATTTTTGCATTAGATTTATTTTTTATGAAGATTTAAAGTTTTTTATTTATTGATTTTAAATGTTCTTTTTGACATCTTTTTTTTTTTTAAATGTATTTGGTCTGGCAAGTGCAAGGTCCCGAGTTCAATCCCCAGTGCTGCAAAAAACAGAAACCTTATTTTCCTTAAATGTATTTGGTTGCTACAGGGTCTCACTATGCAGCTCAGACTCACGGTGATCCTCCTGCTTTCAGCCTCCTCAGCACTGGGATTACAGGTGCGCAGCACTGGGATTACAGGCATGTAGCACTCTGCCTGGACTATGACGGCTCAGCCCACCCTGGGGGCGGGGCAGGCACAGCACAGGGTGCTGGGGAGCGAGCCGCCGTCCCTGCCTAAACAGGAGCTTTAGTCCATTGAGTTATCTCACCAGTCCATGGTGAAACCTCTTGCTATTTCTATTCTTTCACTGCTGTAATAAAGGAAGCACAAGACAGTCACCAGTAGTTTAAAATATTAAGCGTTGGGGGGCTGGGGAAATAGCTCAATAGAATAAGTGCTTGCCTGGCAAGCACAAGCACAAGGGCCTAAATTCAAACCCCTGTTCTGGAAAAAAAAAAAAAAAAAAAAAAGAGCAAAAGTAATTGGACTGGCAAGATGGTTCAGTGGTCTAAAGCACCTGCTTGGCAAAGTTTAGGGAACTGCAGGGACCACAGTTTGATCCCCGGCACTAAATGCTGCACTAGCCCTAACTCCAAGGAAGGCTGAACCAGTCATAACATAAATAAGTGAAGTTTAATTTAAAAAAAGAAAAAAGAAATAAGCTTCATTGCTATTAAGCAAGGATGTTTATAAACTGTTCAAAAATCAGTGTTGTGGGGCATGAACATGGTCTTGCCTGGGACCCACCACATAGCAGAAAGCTACCAACTCCGGCAGGAGGCTACGACGGACTCAAAGAAGAAGGAAGGGAGGGCTGCACTCACGGGTCAAAGACCAGCCGCGTGATGTACTCCTTGGGCATGCGGGGCAGCTGGTGGGAGAACACGTTCTGAAGGCCCACCAGCCACATCAGGATCTTCTTGTTTGGCTTCTGGTTCAGGGAATTGCCGACCACATGAAACTCAATCACGCCCCTGCGCTCCTCCAGCCTCGCCGCCTCATCCCTGGCTGAATGCGCTGACAGAAAATTGGTCTGGGAAGCAAGACACGGGCAAAATCATGTAGGGCGTTCTTTTAAGACCTAAAGAATAGATGCAGTAGTGTTCCAATAAAAAATATTCTTTTTAAAGTGGTAAGAAAAGAGGTCACATTTGGTCGGTGTATTATCACAATCCCTTGCTTTAAAGAATCTGGTCCAGCTAAGCTTCCAGAGACCCCTGGCATAACAGATACTAAATTCTCATGATAGGTCAAAGAGAAGTCACATTTGTGTGCTTAGCACCTCTTGGTAGAGGACAGACTTCATTCCCCAGGATTATCTGTCATTCCACACCTAACCATGCTCCCGTCCTACTGAATCCACCCACTGGGGAGCAAGTACACATTCAACAACAAGCTCTCCAGGGAAAGGAAAGGTCCTGACAGTGCTTGCTTATTTCATTGGTCTACAGCTGGCTGTCCAGGGGACCAGGAACAACAGTGTTCCATTTCAGACTATCAAGGAATTTAACAAGCAGCTCGAAAACTTTCTTTCAGGCCTGCTGTCAACATAAGCCAGTTCCAGGATACTAAATCCACCTAACACAATTTGAAATGCTTGACTGCTTCCCCGCTTTGCAGCTGAAAAAACTAAGCTCGGCTAAGCTGGGAAGTTACTAAATCCCTAAAAGCCAAGCACATAAAATGAACTACAGTTTAAATCCCCACAGACCGGAACACCTAGAAAGAGATGGAGGTATAATTTTATAAGATGTACTACGACATTCCACTTCTCTGAATTACTGTCAACATTATAAAATAAATACTATAGAACTATGGTAACATAAAAATTCATACTTTTTAATGCAGTACAGCTATATCAAATTAAAGATGTAGAAGTTATTTATGAAATATTTTTTCATTTCCCCAAAGCTTTAAGAAATGTCTCAAACCATCCTTTTCCTGGGTGAGATTACAGCAGCACTTCTACCAGAAGAGCTGTACCTGAGTGTACCTAGCCGCTTGTAAGCAATCAGACAAATACAAGCAGAAGGACAGTGTGCAAAGCCAGCGATCAAGATTCCTCAGCAATGACAGCACTGTAAACAGAGGCTGGGGAACTGTTTTAGGTGAAAGAGACGAGAAATAACTAGATGCCATGCTTGATCCCCAGCTGATCCTCCAACAGCAACAACAGTATAAAAGACCTAATTTGGACAGATGAGGAATTAGGACATGAGCTATCCAGCACACTGCAGAACGGAACGTTTCCCGGTCCCGGTCAGATGATAAACATCATCTGCTCTGTGAGCCACCCATTCCCTTTCTCAATTATGCAAATCTGCCTGGTAGGGTGCAAAGGCAGCCTCAGATAATGTTTCAATGAAAATTTATTTTCGAAAACCAGTGGGCCAGATCTGGCCTGCAGGCTGAAGCTTCTCAGCCTGGCAGTAGCCTCCTATCTAAGGGATACCTAATAACAGTTAAAAAGGTTAGTGGTTAAAGTGTTATAATATGTTTTTATTCTCTAAAATGGTTCAAAATGGTTCACAACGGAGAGAAAAAGACAGGGCAGTCAATGGTAGCATAAGATTAACAACTGCTAAATCTAGAGAAGTATATGGATTTTTATTACAGAACTTTGCAGGAGATAGTTCAGGGGCTGGGGAGATAATTCAGGGGCACAAGTGCCTGCCTGGCAAGTGCAAGGTCCTGAGTTCAATTCCTGGTTCCAGGAAAAAACAACAACAACAAAAAAAGAACTTTGCAGCATTTATCAGGGCTTGAAATTCTTCAAGATATAAAGGTTTCCAACTGTGTAAGACTTAGAAAGTAGCCCTCTGTTATGACACTCAAGGGGAGCCACCCTGGGATTTCCATCCCGCCCTCCCTCCCGTGACCACCTGGCTCATATAAGCCAGGGTGGGACACCAGCTCTCGGCACTCCAACCCCCATTTCTGAGAGCAGGAGTGGGGACAGAGGACTCTGTCCACTGACTGCCCGGTTTGCACTTCTGACCTCTGGTCCAAGCATCACAGCAGGGTCTGTGATAGTCGACATGACCTCGTTGATCAATTCCATAGGAATATCCCCCATAACGCGGGGTCTCTTGGGCTCCTCCAGAACATGAGAATCATTCATTTTCCTCTTTTCTCCTATGGTGATCAAAGCAAGAGACAGACAGTAAGTGATTTTAAACAGAAAACAGGAAGTACACCCCAACTATTTCAACCGATTTTCTAGCAGCACTGCTGGCATCGCTGTGAAGATCTACTCTGCCTTTTCCAAGGCACAGGGAGGCAACAGAAGGCAGGAGAGAGAAGCGAGGAGGTCACAAGTGCCAACCCAGATCCAATCCTAATATTCCCTGACACGATGTGAAAACCTCCCTGTGACAACCATTCCTATGATAACTGTCGATGACATTCGAGCTCCCAGGGCACACACTCTTCCTTTGCAAATGCAGATGGTGACGCCAGTTACTACTGGGTAGTGATTCAAACACAGAGCCTCTGCAGTCAGAGAGCAGAGTCCACGTAAAATGAAAATGTTAAAAATTCTGGAAATTTTCACCATGTTCATGAAAACAGTATGTACTCTGCACTTTTTTTTTAAATTTTACTTTTACGTAGGTGGTACAGACAGCATCTTACTTCACAGCTCAGACTCACAGCTATCCTCCTGTTTACAGCCTCCCCAGCAATGGGACTACAGGCGTGCACCCGCATGCACTGCCACGCCCGGTCTCAGTGGCCGGCTCAGCACACGTGGGGGTGGGGTGCAGCATGGGGATGGGGTGCAGTGCGGTGGCGGTGCCAGCGCAGCATATGGTGGCGGGGATCAAACCCTGGTCCCTGCACTTGCCTAAGCAGGCACTAAGACTGCTGAGCTATCTCTGCAGCCCTGTACTTTCCACTTCTGAGGAGTGATGATCTCTATAAATGGACCAGCTCAAGCTTTTGAGCATAACTTTACAACTGCTAGATCCTTATTAATATTTTTCCTCTTTTTATCTGCTTGACTTATGAATTACTCAGAGATATTTGTTCAAGCATTCTGTTGTTATTTCCCCTTGGGGGTAGATCAATTCCCTCCACTCCTCATATACACACAAAAATGCAAGCCTGTATAGAGGAAATGTGCTAAACGCATGCACATTATACTTTCACAATATTTAATGTAGTACTGAATTAAACAATAAAAATGACAAATTTCACTTCTTCCTTATAGATTGCCCACTTCATATTCGCAATGGTGTTGTTTGTTGGTGGTTTGGTTTTACTTTGGTTTCTTGTTTCGCTTGTTTGTTTGTTTGCAGAACCAGGGATCGAACTCAGGACCTTGCACTTGCCAGACAGGCACTTGTGCCCCTGAGCTATCTCCCCGGCTCCTTGCTTTTTCTTTGAAAATGGTGCCTCTCGACGCATGCAGGGCCACTGGCCTCCACAGCAGGTGCGATGAAAGTGCTTGCAAGGCCATGTGAAGTCAGAACGAACTTTTCCCGCTCTTCTCATGGGGGCACTGTGGCTTTTTAGCCTTTCTAATTTCAGATGTGGCCTTTCTGGTTTCTTAACTTCAGAACATGTGTTTGTTTTTATGATTTAAAAATTGTAAACATTCAGATTAGCAAACCTAATTCATTCCTCCAATGTGACCATCCTGACACACTTCCATATAATATTCTCACTACCTTCAGCTTAAAAAAAAAACATGCCCAGTAAGCTGGACGTGGTGATTCGCACCTGTAAGCCCAGCACTTGGGAGGCTGAGGCAGGAGGATTTCAAGTCTGAGACTACCTTGGCCTACACAGCAGGCTGAAGGCCAGCACCAGCTAAGCAAATCCTTGTCTGTGAGTGAGTGGTGGGTGGGTGGGTGAGTGGGCGGGTCACTGGTAACATTTCTTATTTGTAAAAGGTGCTTCTATAACTGTCACCTGTTACTAAATGGCTTTGGCTCAGTTTGTGTCCACATAACATCTCTTTCATTTTTGGAGGTAGGTGAGACTATTTTCAAACAGTTAGCCAACCAGTCTCAAAATCACCTAAGAGTAACAGTGGCGGATTATTTACTTCCTGGCTGGGGTTCACATCTCTCATTCTGCAAGGCCAAGACACACAGAGTGTTTTAAGAAAGCATCCCAGGATGTACACAAGCTCACTGGCAAAGACATGCCTCAATTCTTCAGTTATTAGCAGTGCCTGTCTGAGAAGTGTGAGAGAAAGGAGAAAGGTACATGCTGAGTATCTGGTGCTGCACATAAGGTCATCTTCTCTCCTTTTTTTATAACTTTCCTTTTATTTCAAACTTTAACCAGCACTCGGAAGGCTAAGGTAGGACTGCCATGAGTTCAAGGCCAGCCTGAGCTCATCATAGTCAAACCCTGTCTCAAAAAGACAAAAGGGAAAAAAAAAATACTCATAGCCAAAACTTTCTCGATGTCAAGTCTATGGACAGAAATGCGACCTTTAAAATGTTCCCTGAAAAGTGCTTTCACCAAGCAGCCAAGAGGTGACACTCACTGCCCTCCGGCTACCCACACGCTGGGCCGCACGACTGGGCACTGTGTCCTACAGAGGGAACAGAGCCCGCTTCTCCGCTTCTGCCTCCTTTGGCCTGCACGACAGCATGAGGTACAAGGGACAGTTTCATCTCCAAGAGCACGCATACTTCCGCTTGCTCTCTGGTGCTTCTGCCATCGGCACGAGGACGTGGATCACACAGTCCAAGAGTCCCAGGAGGACGGTGAGAAATACGTGGGAAAGAGTGGCTTCCACAGAAGCACCCAGCCACACCCAGAGCAGAGGCCTGGGTAAAGGTAGATTCAGGGCGAAGCTGCACCAAGACGGGGTGAGGCTGGCTGCAAGCTGTCAACCCCCAGACACCACCCCAAGTGAATGAGCTCTTCATGGAGCAAGTCTTCATGGTTTTATCGATTGCATTTGAGAGCAGCACGTTATTCAGAAATAACCAACCCATACAGTCCAAAGCCTAATGCATAATTACAAAGCCCTGGACTTGCGCGCTCTGTGTGTGGCTGTGTCTACCTTCAGCTATTCACAGAGAATGGAGCTCTTAGCACAACCACTTAAGAGCTTACCTGGAGGGCCAGGGAAATAGCTCAGGGGCATAAGTGCCTGCCTGGCAAGTGTAAGGTCCTGAGTTCAAACCCTGGTACCAATAAAGAGAAACAAGAAATGAAAAGAGCTTACCTGGGTTTGCCTCAAGCCCAGAGGAGGCTTTGCAGGAGGCAGGACTGGTGCTGCCTCCATTCAGCTGCTCAAGGGAAGATGAATTTGAATTATAGGAAACTGTCCCAGCCACAGGAGGTGGACTGATAACTGCCCCAGGAAAAAGAAAAGCAGGCATTAAGACGACTCCTTTTTTGGCAACATGGAACCAAATATGCAAGAGATAATTCTACTCCTGTGCAACTCTACAGAAAACTCTTGAAAATAAAGACCACAGAGCCTCAAGATAATAAAGACATGGGTTAGGTAATAGGTCAGCAGCACAAGCACCTGCCTGGCAAGCACAAGGTCCTGAGTTCACTTCCCAGTACCAAAAAGAAGATAATAAAGACAGCAATGAGTCAGGCTCAGTGGTGTATCCCTCTAATTCCAGCTCTCTGGAAGACTGAAGCAGTTTCAAGTTTGAGCTGAGTTTGGGCAACTTCGCCAAACCTTGTCTCAAAATAAAAGTATGGGTTGTAGCTCAATCAGAAGGTTTGGGATCAGTACTTTAAAAAAAAAAAAAAAAGATAATAATGGATTATAACTCATGGAATAGAGTAGAAAGAAAATAAAAGACATGAAAATAATGAGAAGGCAAATCATTTTATACAGAAAATGACAACATTTTGAAAAGAAATCCACACCTGGCAACCATAGGTAGTAACAGCCTGAGGAAAGCTCACATGCAAAGCCTAACACTGGGAAGGATTTTTTTTTTTTTTTTTTAATTTTTACTTATGTATTTGGCACAGGGTCTCACTATGCACCCTGGACTCATAATGACCCTCCTGTCTCAGTCTCCCCAGTGCTGACATTGCAGGTGCGGGCCACCACGCCAGTACTGGGGATCAAACCTGGGCCAGGCAGGTGCTTAGACCGCCAAGCCATCTCCTCAGCCAGGAAAAACCTTGATGACAGGACAGCAAGAAAGAGAACCACACATGACATATGCCTATACTCTAGCTACTCAGGAGCCTGAGGCAGAAAAACAGCAAGTTTAAGACTGGCCTGAGAAATTTACTCATTTACTTTAATTACTATTGAGCTTTTATTAGGAAAAATTTTCCCCCTGCTACCCAAAATCCAACTAATGACCTCACACTTGCCAAGCAGGCACTGTGTCCCTGAGCTAAATCCCCGGCCCTGGCCTGAGAAATTTAGCAAGATCATGTCGCAGAATAAAAAGGGGCACCTGTGGCTTTCCTCATGCCAGCCTGCCCTGCTTCCGCCACGTGTGCTCTTATACAGCTTTTTCCTCTCATTCAGTCCAATCTCACTCTGCAAAGCCAGTTTCTCCCTCACTCCTTCCTTGTACTTTTTCAAATAAACTTTGCCACTGCTATAATAATAATAATAATAATAATAATAATAATAATAATAATAATAATAAACGGGCTGCAGATGGTAGGTCAGTTGCCTCGCTTACATGATGTCCTGGGTTGGATCTATAATACCACCAAAAAAAAAAAAAAAAAAAAAGAGAGAGAAAGAGACAAGAGACAGAAAAGGGATAGGGAGTGACAAAAAGCTAATTACGGCAAAGCATTCCTCTGCTCTCAGTAACGCTGGGTAAAGGCAGAGCACAGCACAGCAGTACAAACAGCCAGAGAAGTTTCAGCTGAGTTTCAAGGCGGCCACAGTTGTGTCTGCACAGAACATCTGCCACAGCCAGTAAGGGAATCAGCAAACTAAACAAGCTACCGACCTTTAGCACCTTTACTAGAATAGCGACTGATATGTAAGGAATCAGAATAAAGCGAGGTATATCAGGCACAGGCCTGTAGTTCTAGCTACAAAGTAAGCTGAGGCCAGAGGATCGCCTGAGTCCAGGGGTTTGTGTCCAACCAGGGTAACACAGCAAGACCACAATATCAAAAAAAAAAAAAAAAAAAAAAAATCAGAATACACTAGGGTACCTGACTGTCTTATTTTTTTCTTCCAATATTCAGACTTTCTGAATTTCAATGTATGCTGGAACGATTTCGAACAAAGGGAAGCTCTGGTGATTACAAAGACATCCGAGTATCTTGCAAAAACTTTCAAGCCATCATTGTGAGTGTCATTTATTGCAGCGGCATCAATGTGCAGACACAGCAATTAAGTGGATGATTATGCTCCTTTCTCCCAAAGAGAACATGCTGCAATTATGGCAGATCGAGAGCAGACAGTGCGCTTCTGACAGCTTCAGGTAACACTGAAGTGTACGATCCAGCTTAAATGCGGGCAGCCCAAGCTGCTGAGGTTAGCAGGAAGTTTCCCTCGAGCCAAAGACAGCCTCTGCCTTCCAATCCTACACCACAGAAACGGCAGGCACCTTGCCGTGATTAGGAGGATTCTGAGCAGGTGAGGATCAAAGGCCTTTTTCACAGAGAGAAATCCTCCCCTGAGATAGTGAGAGGGCTAAGTGGATCCTGCTAAACAGCTGTGGTGGCCCCTGCTTGAAGAAAGAAGGTGCGTTCTCCACATACTATCCCTCCACCCCACCCCACCCCCCGCGCTCCCCAAATCTCTGTCACGGACCTACAGTACAAGACTGTGCAAGATGGTGGTCAGTGTCGTGCTGGGGTTCAACAGTCTTAGAAACCCACTTGCATCCCTTACAAGTGCTGATCGGGGCCATTTGTCACTCCCTGCTGAGTTCTTGTTTGCTGAACCATGTAGAAGGGATAATACTTCGTTTCCTGGGCTGTGTGGGCAGGCAAGCCCTTAATAAAGGTATCTATTCCTATTTTGGCTGTGGTGGTGGTTGTAACAAAAAGGGCTTCTGACCATCATCCAGGAGTTGTATTCACAGCACGAAAAAATGCTCCAGAAGTGAACAGGACTAGGAGAGCAGGAGGCAAGCACTGGGGGACACTGCAAGAAGGAGGGGCATTCACAGCCTAGAAAAATGCCACAGAAACTACTAGGATAGCGTGAGCCAGGCACCGGGGGACACCGCAGGGCTCAAATGTTGCTGCTCTCCACCGTCACCTGGGGAGCTTTAAAAGCCCCAAGAAGCTACCACAGGCCAAATGCAGCATGCTCCCAGGATGGCATCCGGCACTCAGTGAGTGTATTTCCAAACTTCACAGCTGCTTTATTTTAAGCCATGTGTATGGTGATGCGGACACATGGAAAAAAGGAGGTTCTTCGCTAGGAGACACAGAAGAAACGAGGGAAGGGTCTGTAGAAGAGACGCCAACGGCAAGCTGGCTGAGGGGAGGACAAAGACAAAGCGCGGTGCGGGGGATACGTCCAGGACGCACAGAGCGTGTGTGTCCTCTCCATGGACCGCTCAAGCTACCAGGAAACGAACCTGCACAGAGAGGTCTCAGAGCATGACAGGTTTTGACCTGAGAAGCAAGAAACTAGCACCTAATAGGGTCACAAGATCTTTTATGTTTCTGATACCTTTTGTAATAAGAATTCAAATAAAGCAGTCACGAGGCTGAGGCCAGAGGGCTGCCACAAGTTTAAGGCCAGTCTGGGCCAGAAACTGAGTTCAAGGCCAGCCTGAACTGCATATAGCAAGACCCTGTCTGAAAAAGATAAGATAAAATAAAAAAGAATTCAAACACAAAAAATTTGGTCCAAATCGAAGTGACCAATCCCCTATGTGCTCTGCTTTATAAGGATTTAATTAAATTTACATCCAAATGTGGCGTAAATTGGTTGTTTTGTTGAGAGAGGATCTCAATGTATATAGTTCGGGCTGGCCTTTGCCTCACTGTGTAATCCGGTTTGGCCTCAATCTCAGAAATCCTTCTGTATCAGCTTCCCAAAAGCTAGGATTACTGGAGTATGCTACCACATTTGGATAAAAATCATTTCTTAAAACCACATCTTGAAATGCATTTTGCTGACTGAAAGTCACTAGTATTAGTCACAGTATGTGATTCCTTATATTCTGGAGAAGATAAAACTTAGAGCAAAAACAAGCTAGTGGTGGCCAGGGCAGGGGACAGATGAGAACAGCACTATGGGGGTGTCTTGGTCACCTCTCATCACTGAAACACAACGCTCACAACTGAAAGGAGAGGTTTCTTTTGGCTTGTGTTTTTAGTCCACAGTTGTTCAGCTCCTGAGCAGGAAAGGCCCGGTGGACGTCCTGGGCAGGAGAGCACTGCTCATAGCTCGGCCCTGGAAAGCTGGAGACCAAAGGAGCTGGAGAGAGGTGAACGCTTCCGGGACTCACCCCAGTGACCAGGATGGTCCAGCAGGGCCCCACCACCTAGCAGTTGCAACTACAAATCTCCATAACCTAATCATCTTCCAAAAGATGAGGCTCATGGGGACATCTCGATACAGACCATGACATTCCACAGTGCCAGTTATCAGGGACCCCTGCAGTGAGGTACAGCACACGACAGGAAAGAACAAGAGCAAGAGCAAGAGGCAAGAACTGGAAGGAAATAGGGCTCTGGGACGACCAATGTTCTCTGGGAACAAAGACCCAGAACCTCCAGCTCGCTACTGTTTTATTAGCCAGGGCAGTGGGAGGCATAGGGTGCCCTCCCTGGAACAGTGTGGAAGTAGTGATTGCAGGAGCAAGCTTAGCACCCTGAGGAAAACAACATTCATCTCCACGCCTGCGCATGAGTTTCCCTGAAGGGGAAACGAAACAAGCCCACGAGGCCGGCCGGGCAAGGAGGGCCTCTGGACAGGTACTGTGCCAACTTATGATTCGTGGTCCCTAACACAGCACACTGGCCCCCAACAAACTCCCTTTGTGCGAAATGCATCCAGTCCATCTCTGAGAGCTGCCGAAGTCCTAACAGTTTCAGCGCTGCCCAACAGTCCAAGGCCCAACTCTCCTCTGGAACTCAAGGCAAATGCATTAGCTGTCAGCCCTCGAAAACATCAGAAAGAAGCTCACCAAGGCCGACACACAATTCCTATTCCAAAAGGAAGACGTCAAGGCGTAGGAACCACCAGAAACAAAGCAAGACGGAAGGGCAATCATTGAATTCTGCAGCTCCACGCCCAGCACCAGAGCAAGCTGGGGCCATGAGATGTTAAATCCAAAGGACCCAGGTGGTCCCCCATGACCCTACTGGTGGCTGCCACCCTCATGGCTTCTTTCTTGGGTTGGCTTTACTCCTTGTGACTTCCCCAAGACACTGTACGCTCCTGACTTTCAGGTGTCTCCACTACACTTTTCTTTTTGCCCCTTCAGAGCTTCAAGCGCTGCCCTCTCAGGGGTTCGCTGCCCCCTGGGGGCACAGCCTGGCCTCCCAGGCCTCAACTGAAATCTGAGTTGGAATCACACAGACCCCACAATGCTTGCATTCCACAGGCCTATAAGGTCAGCACAAAGGCCTGCCATGACTGGAGGAGCAGCCAGGCCCTGTTGGGTGACAGCTCCAGAGCCTCCTGATGCCCACATGGGCACTGTGCAAGGAACCCAAGGAACAAGTTCCATGGGCAGCCATTCGCAAGCATGGCACCCTGGAGTTCTCTGCTCCAAACAAAACCTTTCATTTTTGCATCTCTTAAGTCTGTGATGGCTGGGACCTTGCAGATTCCTAACATGCCTGTGAGCCATTTTTCCCACTGTCTCAACCTAAAATACTTCGCTTTTTTTCTTTTTTTTTTGGTGGGACCAGGGTTCAAACTCACAATCTTGCATTTGCCAGGCAGGCACTTGTGCCACGGAGCTATCTCCCCAGCCCTCTAAAATACTTGGCTTTTTAAAAATGTTAATCTTTTCAGCAACCGAGCTCTCCTTTGCTCAATCTTTGTCACCTCTTTCTGTCAAAACTTAGAACTGTTTTAAAGGCAAGACCTTGCTATGTAGTCCAAACTAGTCTTGAACTTACTATGCAACCCTAGCTAGCCTCAAACTCTTGCTGATTCTCCTGCCTCAGCCTCCCAAGGGCTAGGATAGCAAGTATGTGCCATCACCTGTAGCCAAACCTGAAAAGCTAGCTTTTTCTCCCAAGCATCACTACAAATCTGCCCACAAGCTCTCACAGTATCCACGCCACAGCTCCAACATTGGACTGCCTTGAAATTTCCTCTACCAGGAAATTCGTCAACTGCCTTTAAGCCTCAGTTTCCTACAAAGTCTCAGGACAGGAGTAAAATGTTGACAAACTTTCTGCCAATGCATAATACATATAATCTCAAAGCAAACTTGTCAGTAGAGTTATTACTCTCCTGAGCGTGGTCTTTACCACCCATCTTTTTCATCAGCATTCTGGTCTTCTGAGAGCCAACCAGAATCCCCCACCAAGCTCAGCTCATAGCAAGCTAAGGCTGTTTCTCCAGCTAGCACCTCTGTATCTTTCCAAACTCCTCTCAAGAACCTCTCTTAAAGGTTCCTGAACCACACAGACAACATCACTTCTCTGATACATTGAAATCCTCTGCATTTTTTTTTTTTTTTTTTGGTGGGACCAGGGTTCGAACTCATGACCTTGCGTTTGCCAGGCAGGCACTTGTGCCACAGAGCTATCTCCCCAGCCTTTCTCTGATACATTGAAAATCTGCATAGATCACTTTCTTATCCCTGGATCAAAAGCCCCAACAATTACAAGTTAACAGAGAGATTTACTCTGACTCACATTCAGTCCATAGCTGGCTGGCTCTCAAGCAGGAAAAGCATGGTGGGAGGTACTGGGTGGAAGAGAGCTGCTCATGGCATGGCCACCAGGAAGAAAAGGGAGAGGGGAGGAGCCAGAGAGGGGAGGAACCCTTCCAGGCCATGCCTAAATGGCCTTCCCTTTCCAACCAGGACCTACCACCTAGCAGCAAGTCAGCTATAAACCCCTGCAGGTCAATCACCTTCCAGAAGCCCAGCCTATGAGCACTGAGGCTGCTTTTGGAGGTTATCTAGACAAAAGCCGTAACGGAGAGGTACAAAGGAAGTTGTCTAGAGTAATACAACCGGCCCGCACTGTGATGGCATTGATGGTTACACAACTGTATCTTGTCAAAAACTCACAGTGCACTAAAAAAGATGCATTTAGTCTATATAAAGCATATCTTTACGAGAGTGTATACTCATTACACTGCTATGCTTTTTTAAAGAAAAAAAACTACCTTTGCTAGAGGTGATACAAGCCTGCACATTCACAGTGAGTAGAAATCAGTATGGAGATTCCTCAGAAACTAAAATGAGGAATTCCATCCGACCCACCTAGTGCCCTTGCAGGCATCTTTCCCAGACAGCCAAAGACATCGTAGTTATAGGGATGCATGCACACCACCGTTTATCTCAGAAGTGATCTACCCGCCCGCCAGCAGACAAATACAAAAAGAAAGGTAAACTCCAGTCACGTGTAGGAAAACAGATGCATCTTGAGACCACAGCGTTTAGCAACTGAATACTGCATGGCTTCTCCTATACGCGAAACCCAAATTATACAAAAGTATAAAACTAAAAGACAATGGGAGATAGGGAGAGGGATCTTTCCCAAATGGAAAACGGAGTGAGAGACGGGGGGCAGCGGTGGCGTAAGAGGCATGGTACTCGCCAGAAACTTACTTCGGCGTGCTGAGATGTGTTACGCACGGATTCCACACCAGGCATATACGTGAACATTATGTACGGCAAATATGTGTTAATAAAACTATAAAAATAAAATTCAGTATCCTGCATTTCCCCACAGCCAGATACAAACTGCTGCTTTGGCATTTTTAATTAAACACGCTCAGTGAATCTTGCTAATGGTAAAGACACGGATTCATATTTTCTTCAAGGGATTCCCATGACTCCAAAAAGTATGTCTCTTGTTTCTGCCATAAAATGTCAACTGTTAACTACTGGCCAGCCTAAGGCAGTCCAGGAGACGCCCAGACCCAGTGCAGAAGTATTCTCTCCCCCGAGACTCAGGACCTACAACCCACCTGCACCCACCACTCCCCCAGACAGAGTCTGGCTGCTGGACACAACCTCACCATGACCTGTGAGCACAACATCTTTGCCAAGACCCAGTTTGGGCTGCAGAGCTGGTGTCTTACACCACCAGATAAGTGTTCGGATAGCTCTGAGCTACCTGCCTCACACCTACATGCCTTATCAACAGACACAGTCCCGAGGTTATGGCTCGTACCTACGCTCTCATAAATCAGAGCACACAAGTCAAGATTTGCCTGTGTTTGCTGTTCTGCTAGCTCTAAATTTCCTTGCAGGAGAACACACATGAATGCAGAGCGCATTACGACTGACGTCTCAGGCTGGCCTCACTGTTTTTTTTTCTGGCTTACATTAAGGGAGATGTACCTGTTTGGATTCCTAGCTGGTTGGTTCTGGAAGAGACTGAGAGAAAATCCTGATCCCAGATAGGAGAGTTTTGACTATAAACTTCTTCTTCTAACATGGACAGAAACCTAGAAGCAAGAGTAAAAACAATAGTGAGATTACAACAACAAACGAAAGGAAACCTAACATAGTATTAGGGTGACCAGAGCCTCCTCCTCGGGGGCTGGGGAGATAGCTCAGTGGCCCAAGCGCTTGCCTTGCAAGCACAAGGTCCAGAGTTCAATCCCCGGTACCTCAAAAAAATAAAAATAAAAAAGCCTCATCCTTGATGTCAATAACCTCAACACGAAGGCCCTAACTTCAACTCAGAAGTGTACTAGAGAATTATAACTCAAAGAGTAGCCCTGGCAATATTCAAATATAGAAATACATTAACACATTTACCCTCCTTGACCCTGCATAGTTTGATACAACATAGGACACACAGAGCCCTGCATGACTAAAAACGTTTGCATTCGTCTTCCTTAGTGAGACCAGCCAGGATCTCAGGTCTCCAAGGAGCTGTCACTGCCACCACCATTACCATACGTTTGCAACACTGCTCTAGTGTATGCTTCGTGCCTGAGCTACGCTAAGAACTTTTCCAGCACTGATGGGGACTGAACTCAGGACCTTGTGCTTCGCAGGCAGACACTGATTCTACTGAGCTATCTCCCCAGCCCCATATAATTTATTTTTATTTATCATATATCTTCAAATAAAAAAAAGAACACTTCTCAACTTTTAGGGGCTTTCAGATTAGCTCAGTGGTTTAAGTGCCTGCTCAGGCAACCCCAGTCAGGCCCGGAGGATGGCGGTTCAGTCCCCACACCCACCCTTAAGGCAGCCTGAGCTGCCCCCCAAAAAACTTCTCATATATCTGTATGTTTCTCTTACTGAGCTTTCTCTGTACTACATGGAGACTAAATAGAGATATTTAAGAGCACTACAAGCAGTGTGCGACGGCACAGGTTGTAATCACAGCCTCAGAAGGCTGAGGCAGGAGGACGGCCGTGAGTTCAAGGCCAACGTGGGCTACACAGTGAGTTCGAGGCCTGCCTAGAAAGACCCTGTCTAAATGCACGGAAAGTAGGTCGGAGTTGTGCAGCTGTGGGTAGTCTCTTTTTTTACTCTCTAATCCAAATTCTCTTTAACATGTGTGTTATCACATTTTAATGAAATGCAGATACTCCACCTAAAAACAATCAGTAGATGTTTTTCCACACGGGAGGAAAAACAAAGGTAGAAGCCAAGTGGCAGAAACAGCAGCGTATGAAGACACAAAACAAGACAGTAGCCGTAAAAATGGATCTGAGAATCACAGAGACCTCACAGGGTCTGCAAAGTGGGCCCCGCTCAGACTCTAAGACTCCAACAGCACCCAGCCCCCAAAACACGTGACCCTGCTGCCAACACTATAGGTATAAATCCTCAGCATTCTCAAATGTTGTCATAGCCAATGAAAGGGGATTTAAAAAGAGAAGTGGGTGGTAGTTTCACCCTGCTATTAGTAACAGAGAAGAAAAGAAAGCAGCGTTGAGTTTTGAGCCCAACAGGGCAATAATGCCAGAAATACGGGCTGAAGGAACAGAATACTATAATTAGCAAATATCTGCAAGAAGCAAAATGAATTTACTGTGGAAAAACAAAACTTGCTATGGGGGCAGCGTCTATGTTTGTCCCTTGGCTTACAGACAGAGTGACAACTACCAGCTGAAATATTGCTTATGTGGCAAATGTAATAAAGCAGTATGAACCGGCCTTCCAAATCCAAACAAACTAGCTTAGACCAGTTAAAAGGCAGCCATTGAGCTACATAAGCGTGCCCAGAAACCAGAGCCGAGGCTAGGGGTGGCACTCAAACTCCAGGGCCGCCAGGGACCTCAAAGTCCTTCTCCCTGGGATACCAGGATGTCCGTGTCACGCCTCACCCTCATGTACTGCTTTCCTTCTATGCAATCAGAACAAAAAACACGTGTGCAGCACTAGGTATCTGCCAACTCCCATGAGAAGGAACCGTGATCTCCTCTAGCTCAGCCCAGAATTTGAACTAAACTGGCACGACTGATATCTATCAGAAAACAGTTTTGGTTTTGGCTTGCTATTTTGGGGTTGTGGGGTTTTTTGTTGTTTCTTGCTGTTGTTGTTTGGATCTGACTTATTTCAAACAATTAAAACTCTTTTCTAAGACACAAGTTGGCTAATCCAGTAATAGCATCTTAGTAATAAAAATATAGTTTCTTAACTCAAAACAGAATTTGAACAATCTTCAATCAAAAATACAATGCCTCATCTCTCTCATGTCTCTCTCTTTCTCTCTCTCTCTTCCTCTCTCCCTTTCTCCCACCCTTTCTCTCAGTTTTTTGGTTTTTTTTGAGACAGGGCCTGGCTACGTAGTCCAGGCTAGCCTTGAACTTACTGTGACCCTCCTGCCTCAGCCTTCCCAGTTCTGGGATTGCAGGTTTGTACCACCATGCCCGGTTCACATTCTCTTCCCTAAATCAACAGTTATCAACGGGATGAGGGAAGAAGCCTATCTCATACCTACAGCAGAAAGCCATTTTACATTACAGCTTCTCCCTCCCCCAGATGCTAACCAGCGTAGAATGACAACTACAAGGTCAAAACCATCTCATTCAGATCCTGCTATCACTGCTCCGTAGAAAGTAATAAACCATACCCGAAGCTCCTCTCGCCACCAGCCAACCTCTTAGCCTAAATTTGGCGTTTGGCACTGAAAGTGCATTTCCAAAGCAGAAAGACATGCAGCACTTCCCATTTGTACTGCTTGGATACATTTCATTCATTTGAAAATACCGGAGTTGGGGGTGTGGCTCATGGGTAACAGCCTGGCCTGGTAGGCAAGACAGTGCAGTGTTCAAAGGCCACCCTGAGAAGGCCCTGCGTGCGCCAGCCTGGTCCTGCAGCCGTCGAGTCTCCAAAGACTGAGGGGTGGAAGTGGCCGAGGCAGAGTGGTTCGCCAATGCTCCGGGAGGTTGGGAGACTCGGCGAGAAAGAAGCCAGCTGAGCTCCTCGTGCCACCACCGCTGAGAGGACGGAGGCTGGGCTGCACGATTCCCTCCCACCCCGGCAGCTTCCTGACAGCTGAACAGAGAAAGCACAGGCTGCCCCGCTGCACAGGACTCCAAGCCAATGGGGGAAGCAGAGGCTCCAGTGACCTGAAGCCAAGCTCATAAATGGCACTGGAAAACAACCAAGCAGATTCACCAAGGGAACCCTGGAGCCTTCCTCCTTCCTCCCGGGGATGCCTTTTTTTATCACCTTGGACTCTATTATCTACAGGCTTTGGCATGTATTTTGAAACCTCAGGTCCTGGGGCTAGGCCTGGGAATGCACATTTGTAATCCAAGCACTTGAGAGGCTCACGCAAGAGTTCAAGGCCAGCCTGAGGTGCACAGCAAGATCCTATCTTCAAATAACCAAAAAAAAAAAAAAGAAGAGGGAAAAAAAAACAAGAAACCTCAAGTCCCGAGGTCAAACACGGACCAGCAAAGTCTCTCCCTTACTTGGGGAAGTGGGTGAGGATTAGAGTTCGTTTTTCAAGAGGCAGTTTGTCTTTTTCCTGTCTTGCTTGTTCCAGGAGCTGTCGTCTCATCACAGTGAAGACGGAGCGAAGCAATGTTCTCCCAAACACCTGGGTGGTCTCATACCGAGGCAGACTGTCACAGAACTGGGGCACATTGCAGTAACACAGCCACCTGCCACAAGAGGACACAAGCAACATCAGTGACCCATCAGGCCCAGCGCCTCCGATCCAACCGTGGATGATAACTCAGTTATCGTTAGCCACAGCAGAAGAAAGCGCGCCAGCCATGGCAATGAGCAAGACCTGGGAATTAGATGAGCTCGCCCTTAGCAGCACCGGATGGCAGGGTGAGCACCGTCCAATTCCGCTGCCTCCTGCCACAAGCCCTGGAACCACGTCTCCACTCTGCCACTTGGCTGGTGGCCTGACTTTGGAATAAGATGTTGTTACCGTGCCTCCCTTTTTGTACCTAGAAAATAAGGACAAACAGAGCCACGGCGCTCGCTCACTGGGTACTTTGGGCATTACGTGAGCCCATGCGCAAGGCACGCGCTGGACTTTGTGGTTCTGGGAAATCAATGGTACTGAAGAAGCCCCTTGGGGAACAGAACCCTGCCAGGCAGTTCTCAGTGAAATTTAAGCTCTTTAACGATGCCGTGGTGGGAAGACAAAGGTGCTCAAAATTCAGGTGCAATGCAGAAAGTAGCAAGCTTCCACCATCGGTGCCTAGGTACACACTCTACAATAACTAGACTCAGAATCACACATGCACCTCAGCACCGCGTGAGGCTGGAGGAGGAGGCCCACCAAGAGGGAAGCTTGAAATCTGACCAGGGTTCAAGGGTACACTGGCAGTACAGTTCATCCAATTAAGAAAGTTCCTTCAGACGAGAGAAGCTACTGAATGAAAAAGACGTCTCAAGAAGTTCCACAGCCCCGTAACATGTATACAACCGGGAGTCGTGCAGTGGCACCAAACCAGGGAAACTGGGTCAAAAACTGTTACTGCTCCCATCCGTGCTGGCAGGTCCCAATGAGGCAGTGTAAAATTCCTGATCCAGGGTGGAGGACCTCCCAATGATACAGGGAAAACTGAAACTCCCAACCTGAAAAGAACCTGGGATGAGTTCACGTTCTCTGAAACCAAAGAATGAATTTTAGGAACAAACAGAGGTAATGAGCAGAACATATTTATTGAGGGAAAGAAAGCTGCTGTCCAAGAGAGGGACAGGAGGGCCCCCTCCCCCAAGTGGGTGGTTCCTGGGAAGCTGTCTCTTCCAGGGACTTTTATAGAGGAAAATCATCTGGTGAGGTGGGTCTAAGGTGGCCAAGAGCATGGGAACCTGTTCAGGTGGGCAGGAAGTGGGACAAAATTATGGTCAACCAATGAGGTTACAAGCACTACTGCCCAGGTAAAATTGATGAAAGCCAACACTGAATGCGGAAGCGAGTGAGTCATGCAGCGAGTGGGCATGAATATGGAACAGGGTCTCTTCCTCTTGGGGGTGGGTTACTGACTCAGGCTCTTTTAAGGTGACTGATACCAATTTAGAATATCAATTCCTGATGCGCATTCCTAGAGAAGTAGGTGGCTACATTTGTCTCTTCTTGTGTCTTGAGGTCTGGCCCAGAGCTGGGCGTGTCTCTCCCTTGTAAAGCTGTACAGTCACCTTGTCTTCCATCTTGTCTCCTTGAAGGCCTGGCCCTGTCTAACTGCCTATAATATTTTTATCTAAGTCAGCTGCCTCCAACACCAGCCTAGGGCTGCTGTCCACAGCTGAGGGGCTCTCCCCCTCCACGCTTTCCTATTCAGAGGAGGGGCGCCCTCTAACATGCTAGAGCTGCTACTGGAGCCCTCAGTGAACCCGAAGCTCCTTGATGAAGACTCAAACAGTACAGATTTCCTTATGCCCGTAACTGCAGCGGCGTTTCACCTTCGGAGAAGAAAACCTTCATTGGTGGTAGCTTACCTGCTTATAATCAAAATTCATCTTAAACCTCTGCTACTAGTTCTATTCTCTCAACTTTCCTCGCTTACACTTCATACCACAACGTCATTTTATGAGTGGTAATGCCGAGGTGGGTACCTGCAGTGCCAGGTGGCATCACATCAAGTCTGAAACAGTGATCTCAGTAGCACGAAAGCAAGACAGAGCACTCACCTTGGAATTCACCTAGAAACTCGTAGAAACTCATCACCATCAAAGCCAGCCCTTGGGCCGGGGAGATGGCTCAGCGGTCTAAAGCGCCTGCTTAGGCAAGCTTAGGCAACGGCACGGACCATGGTTCCATCCCAGGCACCATGTGCTGCGCCAGCCCCACCCCCAGGGCAGGCTGAGCCAGCCATAAAAAAAACAAAAAACCAGCCCTTATTGGATATTAATCTGGGATCACTTAATAAAGTTAATAGGGTATTAAGCAGTGAGAGGACACCCAACTCTCAACTAAGTCATTATGAAACTATAAACGTTAGCGTCAAATAGCCATAAACTTCATAATTAGAAGTTAAACTTCATGAGATCATCTTATCCTAGGTCTATGTAAGACTTCATATTAAAAACATAACACAATCTGTATAATATTCTGTGATTTACACCAGTGCTGACACTAAATGAAGGGCTCGACAACGATGCAAATAATTCATACACACGTGGGGTTAATACCGGAGTCACGCGCAACGTGTACCTGCCGTGTACCTAGAACATGGCTAGTATAGCTGAAGACTTAGTATTCTTTTTATTTAATTAACTTCAACTCTACTTTTATTCATTCATTCATTCATTCATTCATTCATTCATTTATTCATTCACTTTGTGGTACCAGGGATCAAACTTGGGACCCTGCACTTGCCAGACAGATGCTTATGCCACTGACCTATATATATTATCCCTGACCCTCAACTCTACTTTTAAATGGTAATGGTCTAAAGTATTTTTTCTATTAAACACAATTTTATGTCTAGTTTTAATTGATGAAATTTTAGAGATTAAGTATAAAATAGAGGGCCGGTGAGGTGGTTCAGTGGTCTAAAGCGCCTGCTTAGGAGGGCTCAGGCAACTGCGGGGACTGCAGTTCGATCCCCGGCACCACATGCTGCGCCAGCGCCACCACCAGGGCAGGCTGAGCCAGCCACAAAAAATGAATAAATAAAGAAACAAACAAACACAACAAGCAAACAAATAAATAAATAAATAAAATTAAAAAAAAAAAAAATAGATACTGATGGTATTTAAAAGAGACACCAGTGGCCAGACACAAAGCCAAGAGGTGGAGCCCTGGCACACCACGCCCAAGGCCCTGCATCTGGGTCACTGTTCTCTCCTTTCTGGGACAAAATACCTGACACCTCAAATTAAGGAAGGAAAGGCTTATGTAGCCCACTATTTAGTGTGTGGCAGTTTCAGTCCATGCTTGGCTGGCTCCAAAGCAGAGTGGCACTGTGCAGGGGCACAAGACAGCAAAAGCAAAGAGAACAAAGGAGGAGAAGAGGGGAGGTCTCTCCTCTCCTCACACTGCATGCGGGCTCCCCACCCTCGGGTGAGTGCAGGCTCACACCACCTTCCTGCTCTCCTCACACAGGTCAGGATGTTTAAAAACAGAGGACTTTGGCGCCCTGCTGAGTCACTCACTGAGTTAAACTTTTAGACTTCTCAAGCTGACACAGTGTATGACACCCTTACAAACAAAACACAAAACTACACACCCACACCCCAAATTTTGAGAATTTAGTACACATAAGCAAAAAAAAAAAAAAGCAGAACCAGGTCAGGCCAGGCTTGGTAGACCACAGCTTTCACCTAAGCTATTCAGAAGGCTAAGAGAAGAATCTTAACTTGAGGATCAGGCTGAGTAAATTTAGGGAAACTCTGATTCTAAATAAGAAAAACCGGGCCAGCCAGATAGCTCAGAGGACAAAAGTGCCTGCTTAGGCAAGCTTACGCAAGCACGGGGACCACAGTTCAATCCCTGACACCACATGCCTCGCCAGTCCTGTCCCAGGCACGCTGAGCCAGCAACGGAGTCTGGGTGTGGTGGCACGTGTCTGTGATCCCAGCGCCGGGGAGACTGAAAGTAGGAGGATCACACGAGTCCAAGCTGTGTAGTGAGACCCTGCAACAACCAAATACATGAAAAGGCTGCGGAAGCTAAGGTGTGTGGGAGCACACCTGTCATCCCAGCACTCTGGTCCGCAGCAGGATGGCAGGTCTAAGCCTGGGCCACCTGATGAGACACTGTCTCAAAATATAAAGCACAAAAAAGAGCTGAGGATACAGGGTCATCTGGTGCCAAGGCCCAGGGTTCCATTTCCAGTACCATAAAAAGAAGAAAGATGTGTTCATAGTTTCTCACAATGATGACATGAGTAGATGGTATTTTCTACACACTGAGACAAACACAGCATATGCAGTGTGACCAAAATACATGGTGATTGTCTCCATTTTTACAAAGTGTATGAGTGTAAAAGGCACATTAATGCCATTAATCCCCCTCCAAATACACTCTGCTTCTACCTTCAAACACATACCCCATTGTCCTTGCCACTCTTTGAAGTAGTTCTAATGTTTTCTTTCGTCTCTTTACAAGTTCCGATCAAAATAACACAGTGAGTGCTGCTAGTGGATGCCATCCAGCAGGAGAGCGGGCTCCTAACACAAGGTGCGCCCTCGCCCGCTGGACCTGGCACCGGCAGCCCCTGACTCTTCTACCATGAAATGGAAACAGCTGGTATCAATACAGGACCTCAAGGCAACCACAAACTGGAACCAAAGACACTCATAAAGCAGGGATTCCAGCCAGCCACTGTGGAGCACGCTGGTGATCCAGCCCTTGGGAGGCTGAGGCAGGAGGATTGCCCTAAGTTCAAGGTCAGCCTGGGCTACCCAGAGAGTTCAAGGCAAGACCCTGTCTCCAAAAAAAAAACAACAGCAAAAGCCAGAGCTTCTCGAACGTCTTCAGGAAGTGGCAAGACTAATGGGATGTGCATCTGAAGTGACAGAGAAAGGGACTAACTGCACTGTCTTTTATTGTAATAATTTTTAACATTTTTTACTTTTTGATCATGCCACATATTAAAATTAATTTCTTCTCTCTTCTTATTCTTTTTCAGGGTGGCTCCTAGAATGATCCATGCGTCGCTCCATCTGTGGCTCACATTAAGCATCCGGACAGCACTATTTAGAATCTAAAGAGCATTTCCGCCTGCAGGGGTCCACACACACCTAAGACTCCAAGACGAGTGATTTTTCTGCTACAGAGACGACAAGTCACAGATACCAGCATAAAACCTCATCTGAAGGGGCTTTCCACGCCACCTTTTCCAGCGTAAGACAGCGCAGTCATCATCTACTAGCATTTGCCAAGTACCGGACTCCCGTTCATTTCCTCTGAAAGTCACTTTAGAGTCATTAATTTGTGCTTTTCAGCTTTGACTCGCTTTTGCTTCCAAAATTAATCTTACCTAATAAGCTGTAAAGCGCACGGGGAAAGGCCATATCATAGGGAGCAAAGTGTGTTCTGGCCGTCATCGGACAGGGTCACCGCACAGTGACACAAAAAGAAGGGATCGGGCATAGGACACGTGTTCCACCGAAGACCTAACCCTTGGAAAAAATTTTACCTACTTGATACATTTTAGATTTCTTAAAAAGAAGGGAAATAACAGTTGCTTCAGTTCTGAATGCCTAGGACATATGGCACCTGTGTGCTATTTACTGATAATACTCAGACTTTTCACATCATCATGGTGGTTTGCAACGTTAAAATACAAGTAAGACACAGAACACCTGATCGTCGCCATGTATGTCTGCCATGCTAGAAATCCAGTTTTCAAGAACTAAGTGAATCCTCCTAGGTGACAAGGATCTAAAGGTCAGTGCCTATAGATTTGCCAAAAGAAGTTTGAAATTCAGAATGTTTCAAATTGTAAAACGTAAAGCTTTCTGATTAGGGATGTTTAGCCAGTAAAGTCTGTGCAAATACTCCAAAATCTGAAAGGCCTCACACTGCAAGATTTCTGGTGCTGACCGCTTTGGGTGAGGGATCCAGGACCCAGGACCTGGCTGGAGTGCTGACCAAGCACTCCTGTCCCCGAGGCTCAGGTGCTTCTCCTCCACCTGATGCACACTGTTCTTGACGTCCGTATCCCAGCATAAACACGCAACACGATGCCACAGGCTCTGCTCCACAGAACGAGGGCCACGTAAAAAGCGTCCCACGGCCAAGGCAACCACTTCTATCTTTCTCTGTGCTTTCATGGACCGTCTCCCCGCATGAGAGAATGTTGTCAGCTTTCCGAAGCTCTGCACAACACAACCCCTAAACTGCGTTTCTGGAACTCCATCTGAGGCCAGCCGGAGCTGCACAGAGAGACCCTGTCTCTCACCCTCAAAACCTAACACTCCTTGCCACTTTCCGTTAGCAGATTCTGTTGGCGAGATACACTTTAAAAAGCCACGTTCCCCTGACACTTGCTTTTCGCAGTATTTCTTCATGAAATTGTATTAGCGCACCATCATGAGATGCAGCAGTCTTCAAAATATTTGAGCCAGACTTTAAAATCATAGTGACTTCTGGGAGTAAGACATACAGCTAATTTACATTCTTAAAACATATCTTTTTCCCTTATTCATAACATGGATTACGTAATTTAGGCAGATCTTCTGCTCAATCTGCTTTTGTTCTTTTTATCAGATAAAGCTTGGCAGGTTAGCCCTGCTGTAACATGCACAATCATTTTCTGAGCTCAGTCTTTTCCACAGAGAATTCCATGTCTCCCCATTTTCATGCTAATGCCGATCTCCAGAAGTCTGGGTCCCTTTGTCCTAACAGCTACCACTGCTGTAAATTTTAAGATGAACCCACACTGAGATACTGGGAGTTCTCTTTCACATCAAGACAACGGCTGCTGGTGCCTGCAGCCCATAATATTACCCATTTCTGAGGCGATTAGGATCAAGGAGACACCATGCTGTGTAGCGTGTGGTTTTTTAAAATTCCCCAATGTGGTCACAGCAGTGGGGTTTTATTCTGAGTCAAAGACGGAGCCTCCTAATGCTCACAAGTTGTTCCTTCCTCTCCCGCTTCCCTGTTCTCCAGCTGCAGGGCACAGGGGTGGGGGTTGCATTCTACCGGCACCTCCTTATTTATTGTTAACTGTGACTCCTGATCTTCATGCCACCTACAAATCAGCAGGTTTCAGAGCTCACCAGGCAGGGCGTATTCATTTCAGTGTCTCTCTGTACTGCCATCCGACTCCGTCCCTTCAGCTTCTGGGCGGGAAAGAACCCTTGTGCCGTCTTTCCATCACTCCCCTAAGATCTGAGTCTCTGAAATAATACTCAGAGAATCACACTGTCACTCAACTGCCCGTGGAAGGCCGCAGCCTACCGGCCCCCTGGAAGCAGAGCGCGCACTT
The DNA here is from genome assembly GCA_004027915.1 of Capromys pilorides. Lineage (NCBI taxonomy): Eukaryota > Metazoa > Chordata > Mammalia > Rodentia > Capromyidae > Capromys > Capromys pilorides. The sequence continues at coordinate 60,581 of PVKN010000843.1, forward strand.
CAGTGAGCAAAGTGAGGGGAAGGGCAGAAAGCACCTCCCCAGCACCTGTCCTGCCCTGGCACTGGGCGATGCCCACAGGGCTCAAGAGTCCAGAAGAGAGCCGGGACCCCCAGTCACTGAGGTGAAGGAGGGGTCTGAAGCTCACAGAGCGAGGGAAGGGACAACTGTGCATCAAACCAGAGTGCATTCAAGTCCAACTGCTGCTTTTGTTATTCTGAGTATCTACAAGCACCACCCATGGGGGTGGGGGGTGCAGGTACCAAATTTCTTTATTTGAATTAAAGAACTTAAGTAGATGTTCTGGTATAGTTTATAGAAAAGGTTAAGGTAGCCCCAACGTGCATGTGCTGTCTTGGTGACATTAGCTCTCGTTGTCACTGTTTGTCAAAGAGGTACTCAGCCACGCCAGACTCCAGGGCTCCCGGCTTGTGCAGGTTGGTCACGTGGTCACCCAGCTCTTTGATGGCCTTTGCCTGCTCGTCCAGGTAGTGCGTCTCGATGAAGTCACGCAGGTGGGGTCGTTCTTACCAGTGGCCAGCCTGTGCGGCTCCAGGAGGGTCAGGTTCACGCTCTGCTCCAAGCGCAGCGCGCACTCCATCGCGTTCAGCCCCTTCTCCCAGCCATCTCGGTCTGGTTTCTTGATGTCCTGAAGGAAGATCTGGCCGCCGCGCTGGTTCTGCAGCTTCATCAGCTTCTCGGCGTGTTCTCTCTCCTCGTGAGGCTGGCGAAGAAAGGATTTGGCCAAGTTCTTCAAAGCCACATCGTCGCGGTCAAAGTAGGTAGACGCAGGAGGAGTGGAGTTTCGGGTTGATCTGGCAGTTGGTGGCGGCCTCGGTGTCCCAGCACGCCTGCCAAGGCCAGGCGGTCGTCATGGTGGCGGCGGTGGCGGTGGTGCCGGCTGCCAGGGCGAGGCCGGGCGAGGGCCACGCTGCGCTCAAGCACCGATGAAGCGGGAGACCGCGGCACGCTCCGCGGAGAGCAACTACCACCCATTTCTTAGCCACTGTCAAATGCTGCCTTGTTTTCTAATATACAGTGAAGTCTCCTGCTTCAGTGTGCGGATTCACATTTAATTCTCATTTTTTGTTTTTGTTTTTTGTCCTTTTGAGACAGGGTTTCACTATGTAGTTCAGACTGACCTCGAGATCACTTTCTGTAGCCCAGCCCAGACTCACACTGATCCTCCTGCCTCAGCCTCCCAAGTGCTGGGATTACAGGCGTGCGCCACCACACCCGGCCTGAATTCTCGTTTTTTCTTGATGAAGCAATTATTCTCTCTCTGAAGTGGTAATCGCCTACGGGGCTGTGACCAGTGTTCGGCTTTAGCTGGGTGCACCCCTGTGATCCTGGTACTCTGCAAGCCTGACCAAGTGAATCGCGAGTCTGAGCCAGCCTGGGCAGTTCAGCACTGTAATGTGACCCTGTCTCAAAATAGTTGAAACTGAAATCTAAAAAGCCAAGTGTGGCAGGGCAGGGCTATAATCTCAGCACTCAGGAGGCTGAGGCAGGAGGCAGCCAAGTTCAAGGCCAGCCTGAACTATGTAGCAAGACCTTGTCCCTCGCCAAAAAAAAAAAAAAACCCAAAATAAACAAATACATAAGAATATAAATGAAAAGGGCTGGGAAGATAGCTCCGTGGCACAAGTGCCTGCCTGGCAAGTACAAGGTAATGAGTTTGAATCCCAGTCCTGGAAAAGAAAAAAAAAAAGAATATAAATGGAAAAGGACCTGGGACGCAGCTCAGTGCGGAGGCCCTGGGTTCAATCACCAGCACCACCAAAAAAGAAAAAGATACTTGTTTTACTACCCCAGCTCATTATAAACAACAGTTACAGTAACATAGAACCACTGTTAATGTAAAATCCTGCAATTGGGGCCGGCGAGATGGTTCAGTGGTCTAAAGCGCCTGCTTAGGAGGGCTCAGGCGACTGCGGGGACTGCGGTTCGATCCCCGGCACCACATGCTGCGCCAGCGCCACCACCAGGGCAGGCTGAGCCAGCCACAAAATGAATAAATAAAGAAACAAACAAACACAACAAGCAAACAAATAAATAAATAAATAAAATTAAAA
>PVKN010000844.1:0-51545 GCA_004027915.1 Capromys pilorides
TTCCTTTCCCCAATAAACTTTATACTCTTAAAAATAAATAAAATTAATTTTTTAATGAAATACACATAACAGAATGTGCCATTAAATAATGCAGGTCAATAGTATTAATTATATTTCTTATTGTTTAGCACTATCTTCAGAACTTCACAGCATCCCGAGCAAAAACTGTGCACATATAAGCTGTACATATTAAACACTAACTCCTCATCCCCTACTCTCTCTAGCCTCTGACAGCTCTAAATTTGACTTCTCTGGGTACCTTAATTCACCAGCCAACTTTAAGAAAATATGTTTTGGACCAGCCAGATAGCTCAGTAGATTAAAGTGTCTGCTTAGGCAGACACAGGCCATGGGTCCGCTGAAATGGCAACTGAAAACAGGAGGATCATTATGAGTCAGATCTGTATAGTGAAACCCTGTAGACCCTGTACATAAAAAATAAAATAAAAGAATGTATATGTGAAAAGCAATAGGGGAAGGTCTTGACTAATACGACTCTTACAGTGATTAATTTTTCAGGTTAATGCACACTGGAAAGCTAAGCCTGTTCCAATAGATTTGTTAAAGGACTGATTGTCTCCTGACAGGACCTCCTGCATAGAAGCAGCCTTGCCTCCACAACCCAGTGTGATTGTGAGGAGCCTGATTACAGTCCCCTATAGAAGCAGAAACTTGGTTGAGGAGGGCTTTGAATTTAACCATAAGATCCAGTGTAATTCCTCCACTGACCACTAGCTTGCTGTAGTGCCACTCCACTTACTTGCAAGCCCTTATATGTCTCAGTCCTGGCTTCCTCCCCTGGGACGTGGGAATCAGTGAGACAAGTAATGAACTTTCTTTTACAAATGAGAATCCTAGATCAGTGTTCAGATATGGTTAAATACAAGGAAACTAGAGTTCCTCCTTGCCATTTAATAGGAGTAGAAACTCAGAAGGTGACTTTTTCCAAGATCACACAGAGGTTAACTAGCAATATTGAAACCCAGCCACCCTCACTTGAAGTTGAAGTTCTTGAGATTCTTTGTTGGCTAGTCTTTCCAAAGATAGTTGGGGTAGGGAGACTTGCTTTTTCATCTTATTGGATTTAAGATACTGAGAAGCTCCAGTGTTGAAAAGCTTGCAGGAGAGGATGAAGGCAAGGTAGATGTTAGGGTAGAGAAGCAAGGATGATGATGCTATGTCATAAGAGTAGAGTACTAAGCCAGGCATGGTGGTACATGCCTGTAATCCCAGCTCTCAGGCTGGGGCTTGAGATTAAGGCCACCTGGGCCACATAGTATGTTTAAAGCCAGCCCGAAGTATTTCCATGGTGATCATCTTCCTCAGAGACAGAAGATACCTTGAAGTAACACTTCATGTGGAACCCATGGCAGACAATCCCAGCACAGCTACTGAGCTTTCTCAGCACAGACAGGCAATACTAATCAACCAGAAGTAGTATTCCCAATGGAACCTGTGCCATCCCTGGCCTAGTGCATTTCTCCATTTTTATACATGGTTGGCAATGTAGAAGAGAAAGGGACTGTTCAAGAGTACAGTGATGTCATAGCTCTCTTTGTGAGCGTAGAAAGAGGTGTGTCGGGACAGCCCGGTGCCTGAAGAAGTATGTTGGCACAAACAGCAGGACAGAGTACCTCCTAGAGGGTTAGAAGTTGTCAAGGTAAAGTCTGCTTTTTGTGTTCCTTCAGATTCTGGCTTGGGGTCAGTGTCTTTGTGAAAGTTTACTATAGTCACATTTCACTTGCCAGAGGCAAGCAAACTTATCTTTCAACAGCAGCACCTAAACTTTGTAGGAATGTATGCCAGTCTTGTTAACACACAGGTGTTTTTACTACTTGTGATACTGGGTGCCATGCAGGGGAAGTTTTAGATGCTAAAACCTGTGGGGCTTGCTTTCAACAGATAGTGATGGTGAACCTTTTAGAGCTGTCAGTGATACAGCACACTGGCATACATGCTATAGGTTTGCCACCACTTAGAACATGACTCACTGTGTGACACTAAGCAAATCCCCCAACTTCTCTTAGCCTGCATTTTTCTTAGCAGTAAAAAGAGAGATGGTGGGGAGAAAAATTTCTATGTGAAGATCAGATATGTGATACCGTAGAAGAACCTTGGACAGTGAGTGGACTACTGCAATAGCTACCAATTCCTGGGCAGATGACAAGCATCTGATAACTATGAGTATTAGCCACTAAGATACAGTCAGTTCTTAAGAGTGTGGCTCTTATTCTTCTCTTGTTGCTGGGACAAATACCCAACACCCAAAATGAAGAAAGGAAAGGTTATTTACCTCATAGTTTCTGGAGGTTTCAGTACATACTCAGCTGGCTCCAAGGCAGAGCAGCCCATGGCAGAGAGCAACCTTTCATGGTGGCAGCTAAGAGGAAGAGCAAAGGGAGGAGTAGCAGCAGCTCAAGCAGCTAACTTCTCTTCCTTACATTGAAATGCAAATTACCTGCAGCACTCACATCCACAATAATTAGTCACAAACTCCAGAAGCTGCCCCGTGACTGCATGAGGCTTTGGAGGGACACCTATACACCTATACATAACAGTGGCTAACACTGCAATTGTGGGGTAAGGCTCTATGAATAGAGTAGGGTTGTTGACCTTTTTGTTTTAAGGATCTTTTCCATGATTTACTATGTTCTACTTTCAGAGGTGATTGGGAGGAGTACGGTTACATGAGAGGGATGTATGTATCAAGATTTGATCTCACACTTCTGCATGGTGTGCCCCAGGAACACCATTATGGGGTCCTATCTCAAAAGCACGCATTCATCTTGGCACCTCTTTTAGGCCAGAGAGGGGGTCATAAGGAGACAAACCACTCAGTCTGACTTCAGGAGGCTTAGCCTAAAGGCAGAAGTGGAAAGTAAATAAGCTTATAAACTCAGATTGATGGGTAGTGTCTGAAGACGAGTTGCTGGCTTAGTGAAGAGCCAGTGCTGGGCCTAGGGCTACTATACAGAAAGAGTTTTTGGAGGAACAATGCTGTGATTTAGACCTAAAGGAGAAGAAATAATTAATGAGGAAGAAGAGTGTTTCAGACAGGCGCAGGCTGTGCAGAATCTACACAGTGGCTACAAACATAATGTGTGGGCCTGAAGAGCATGGTGAGGAGAACTGGATGGTGAAAGGATGCTTGGCAAGACGAGGTCAGTGGTTCCTACACTGGAGTGTGAAGTTGGTGTTGGTACTGGCATGGTGTAGGGAGTATGCTGCTGTGGGTGTCTGTCCAGGCAGGGCACAGAACCTTTCTCAACACAGCCCCTTGCAGAGAATGCCACTCTTCTCTTCACCTCTTTCCCAGGTGAAAAATCCGTGGCCTCTGGCCTTCAGAGAACCTAGGATCAGACAGTAGCTATATAGGCTCCTTTCTTAGGAGATATGTGAACCCCTCAAGCTATTCTAGTGACTTGCCAAATCACTTCCCATCTGTCTTCCTGGGAGACTGGCAGCAGCTGGTCAGTGAACAGGGTAAGCCAGTATGACTCATTTTAGAGATGAAAGCATTGAGGCCAGGAAGCCTTGGTCATATGGTGAGTAAGTGCTGGAACCAGGGAGTGTCTGTAACTCATAACCAGGTACAAGAATGGGAAGACAAGTATCAGCTGATAGAGGCTCTTGCACAGCAGAATGTGTGGAAGCCCTGATTTTACTGTCTGAACTCTAGTGTTCGTCCTGTGTGGCCAGGCTATATGAGTATTTCTCCTCTCCTTTTGTACTTATTGATAGTATTTCTCCAGAGGCAAAAATGAGTCCACAAACATGATGTCTGATATCAAATTCAGAACTAGACATATAGTAGGGGGCTAAAGAGTATCTCAGGTCTAGAAGGAATCTGGAAGGATACACCTGTGAGGGCTTGAGTCCCTTTCCAGTATCCGCTGTGCCTATGTCTAGCCTGTCTGATTGTCTTCTAGGCCCCTCTTCTACCTTTGGCCATCCTGCTGCTTAAAGCTACTCTTGACCATATGCATGTGATGGTCTCCCAGGTATCTGAGGTCAAGAGCCATTCTTTTCTCCTTTGTCCTAATATTTCCAAGTTCATACTGGCACTACTTAATGATATATGCCTTTGTCACCCCATTTGTGACAGATGTATTACAGGTATCCTGGTCACTCTGTTGAATCAGCTCTAAGCTTTCTCAATCAACTCTGCGTGGCTGCCATAGTGTCCAGGCAATAGAGAAGGTATATCATTGTCATCCTGTACTTTGCTGTGAGTTTTTTGAGAATAGATTACCAGCCCAATGCATAATGCGTGGTATTCTTTCTATAAATAAATGTTTGCAGGATGAGATGGGATGGATTTGAGATGTTTCTGTGGATTATACCCTTTTTCTTTTCTCGTGTGTGTGTGTGTGTGTGTTTTGAGACAGGTTCTCATTATGTAGCACCAGTGACCTCAACCCATAGCTGTCCTGCCTTGGCCTTACAAGTGCTGGGATTGCAGGTGTGTGCCACTGTGCCCAGCTGGACCGTTCTCCTCAGACTCCAATGTGACTACATTCCTTGCTCTGGAATCACCTGCAGCACCACAATATTATCCAAAATTCAGTAGAGACAGCTGCTTCCTTTCCCTGTGCCTGCCTTTATCTGTGCAGTTTCTGAGATGTCATGTCAGCTGGAGCCACCAAAGCATTTTTCAGCATGTGCTGCTTTTCTTGTGTAATTAATTTTCTTACACAGGTTCCAAAATCTAATATTTTCATGTAAACTCTGAGGCAGAGGGCTATTCTTTTCTATGTCTTTGTCCCCTAGTTCTGTGGCACAGAGGGCGGTAGCATTGCCTGTGTGGACCTGACCTGAACTGAACTCATGTCTTCCCCCATTCAGTTCTGTGTTGCTGCTGTCATCCTCTCTTGGCTGCTCAGGGTTCTTGGCTCCTACTTCTGTTACCCAGTATACCACCTGTCACTCCAGATACAGTGAATGAGCTTGTTAATACCGTCTTTCTATTCTGGGTTCCGCCTGGTCATTCAGAATGATAGAGGCCTGCAATCAAGGTGCACCAGACCTGATAGTGTCTGGCTTTACACATTGACATGGAACCTATGAAAAGCTAGGTTTTCATGACCAACCAGGATTTGATATCAGTCCTCCAGATATGAGGGTAGTTTTTTTAGGCTTTATTTATATAATGCTTCCCCAAGCTAGGTTCCTGGGACCTCAGGTCTAATCTCCAGGCCAGAGAACCAAGAAATTGATTTTCCCAGTCTTGAGGGATCAGGGAATACCCCCAATACTCAGAGCCCAACCCAGTACATTTGCCTTTCTGATCCTTACTTAATTCTCTTGTATTCTGAGAAGCTGACTTTGTGTAGTGCATCTCAAAATACCATGTGGAGATTGATATGGTGAGAAAAAGGAAAATTGAGCTGCTTCAAGGGACTTGGAGTGGTGGAAGTCGACAGAGCCTTCCCCAGGCTTCCTCAGAGATCATCAGAACATGGTTTGGAAATAACTAGAATAATTATACTAATTCCTAGGGCCCCTCAAATCCTAGAGTTTTGAGACCCACATCTTCTTTCCAGACTCAACATCCCATCAACTAACTATGTGGCCTGTCCCAAGTGGCTTCACTTCTTTGGGCCTTATTTTGAAGACTGTAGTGAAAGTCAGCCAAGCTAGAAAAGTCCTAGATGGCTGGGAAACCCAAGTCGAGGGTCCTAGCAAGGTCAGTAACATCTGGGGCCAGGGTCTAGAGAGTAGGGCTTGAGGAAGGGCAGTAGATAGCAGTGATCACAGGTCAGCACTGCCTATTTTGCCGTATGCTGGAACTCTAGTCCAAGGGATACCAGGCCTCTTTTCCCATTGCTAGCAGAACCAAAAGCTGCCACCATCCAATCCACTCAAAGGAAATTGTCAAATTCTACTAAAGAACCCTAGGAAAAGGACCAGTTTGTAATTTCAGATGGGATTTGGCCAAGATCTGAGCCAGCTTCTGGCATGTGGCACTTGACTTTCAGCAAGAGCTGTTTAGCTAAGCAGTTGATAAAAGTTACTATTTTTTCTCAAAACCCCTGACTCCAATCCTGGTGCTTCCAGGTACTGACTATGTGGTCCTAGTTAATTCACTTTTCTGAATCTCAGTGTTTTTCCTCAGTGAAACAGAAATGCTAGGCCTGCTGACAAGTTAAAGAGCTGACGCTTTTGAAGTTCTTCATGCTAAACCAGCCCTTGGGCTGTAGGAGAAACCCTCCAGCTTTTGGAGGCTCCAGGCCAACATCTCCCCACCTTCTGGCCTGAACTAAGCTGTAGGTCCACCTAGAGGTACTGCTTAACCCTCTCCTCACCTCCCTGATCCCAACTGGGTGTGAATAGTCCTGAAGAGCCACTAAGGTGTGAGAGCACTATCCTTGGAACTAGCAGGTGGGTTTTGGACAGCTATTCTAGTCTGTGAAGGGAGTGACCATCTGAATTCCAGAGTGGGCTCTCCTTAAAGCTGTGCCTTGGTGCCAAGAGCCTGAGACCAGACCTGGTGTACTGTCCAGTGGGGGCCTTTTCTCCTTCACCCAGCAGGAACTAAGATTCCAGCAAAAGTGCTTCTGGCTACTTCCATTATAAGATTTCTCCTGAGTCTGCTTTCCAATGGAAGACTGTATGGCTAGGCATCCAGGGAAACAGGGGAGAAGGGCTGGAGTTCCAGAGGGAACTAGGAGAACTGAGGACAGCTGCCCCTGCTGTTACAGATTTGTGTGCTACAGGGCATATTGGATGGCAGCCATGTATCTTGTAACATTTCTTAAAACTGAACTCCATTTGACAGTCAAAGGGTGTGTGTATACATGGTGCTGAAATTGAACCCAGGGTCTTGTACATGCTATGTAAGTACTTTACCACTATGAACAATATCCCAGCCTCCCACCTTTTTTTTTTTTTTTTTTTTTTTTTCTTTTCTTTCTTTTTTTTTTTTTGAGACAGGGTCTCACTAATTTGCCTAGACTGGTCTTAAACCTGCCTCAGCCTCCCAAAGAGCTGGTATTACTACAGAGTGGCACCAGGCTTTACACATTGTTTAAAATCTAGATTTCGCTCTTGAATAACTGGCAGCTTTAACAAAGTCAGGCCCAGGTGTTCATATGGCAACTGTGAACCAGAGTGGTTAGATGTGACCTCTATATTCAAGGCCAACCAACTTAAGCTTCTAGCTAGGGCATATAAAGGGACACGGTGGGTACTTGGCCCACCGTGGCCACTGTTGACTTTAAGACCCAGCAGCAGCCTGGACTCACAGAGAACTTTCTTCAGTGCCAGACGTAAGAGTGAAAAACCTGGGTAAACATGGGTGATCATTAACATGGTGCTGCCTGGGTAAAGTCGCACCTCACCAGGGCTTGCTCAGTGATAGTTCTCTTTAATCTGTGCATGTGATACCTGTTCACAGCCTGGCTGGAAGCCTGCCTGCTTTCTTCCTACAGCCATTCAGAAATATATTTTCTCACGTTCTGACACTTAACGTTTAGAGTTTGTTGACCTCAAGTTCTCACAGCCTCATTGCCTAACTGCAGGGAGAATTATTCACAGCTTTACCTCCCATCAGATTGTGCTTCTGTTGGAATGTTGAGTACGCACATTGGGGGCTGACATGACAGGACTTCTGGCCATAGGCCTTGGATTCCAACTCAGAGCCAGAACAAAAACATTCTTTTTCCCTAGCCTCAGTTCATCCAGTTATCAAGCAGAGATAAAAAGTGTTCATTCACTTTACTGAACCCAGCCAAGTGTTATGCCTGGACCTGGACAAGCATTATAATTAAACACTTAAAGTGGGCTTGGTGCAGACTAGGCTGTTGGTAGAGTGAAGAGAAGTGGGCCTTTGTAAAATGTACCTTCAGTGGCAGAAGGATGCAGCTTTGCCAGTGAGGAAAAGTGAGGAGTCTAAGGTGTGTGGTCAATATACCGGGTCCCCCTTCTGGGAAAGCAAGGTTGATATTGGGGAAGAAAGGATTCATATTCATTCCGGACTCACTTAGCTTGTGATGGATGGCCTTGGACTTCTGCCAAGCTGCCAAGTGTACTGGACTGCTGAGACAGTAGGGTGATGTACCTTCACTACTGGACCTGTGTGCTGTAAAATCTATTTTCTGACTACAGTCCAACCTGAAGGGTTGGGGAAATAGCTCAGTAGAACGACTGCTTGACTGGCAAGCGCAGGGTCCTGAGTTCAATCCCCAGTACTTCCAAAAAAAAAAAAAAAAAAAACGGGTTGCTTTGGGCAGGAAGAAGGTATTTTTGCTCCAGACAGCCTCAGGAGGCGCAGGAGCCCCATTGAGTGAAAGCAGCCTTCCTCCTGTTCTCTTTATCTTGGTGCCCAGCACCCCTCTGCCAGACAAACTACCTAAATTTTATTTTGCCAAATTGTGCCATTTAACTTCTGCCCACATGCCTTAGAGCTCAGGCTGTCTGTCCTGCTTATTTGCTCATAGAGATCCCTTCACCACAAGCCCTTCATCTCCTTGCCACTCAGTGACTCAGGCCATCCATTCATACCCAGGTAACCTTCACATCTTCCAGGAAATTATCACTTTCTTCTTCATCCAGAAACTGTGGTAAAGGAGTGGTATGGGCCCACTCTTAATCACAGAATGTCTTGTGTCAGACCCTTCTCACTCTCAGGGTTCATAGGTACCAAATCCCATTTTGTGAGTGGCCAAGGTTGGTGTGGTATAAGGATAGTGGGATAGTGCTCAGCCTTGGGTTTCATTCCCAGCCCAACACTGCCTTGCTGGAAGATACGCAAGGGCAAATTATTTTGTCTCTCTATAAAATAGAACAATGGCAGAACATAGCTGGTGTGTCATGGGTTTGAGGGTTGACCTACAGCTCAAGTCAGTTCTCATTACTCTTGGCAGTTATGTTCACAGACATAACAAATACCAAACCATTGCTCCTATGAAAAATAGAGAGTCCTTGCAAACTCCAATCACCATATTTTTCTAGCCAATCAGTACATAACTCATAACTTTGCTTTTGTGCAGTTGGATAGATGAGGTCTTGCTGTAAATCCCAGATTGGTCTTGAATTCAAAATCTTCCTGCCTCAGCCTCCTGAATACTAGAATTTAAGGCATGTTCCACTATGCCTGACTCTTAAAGACTGTTTATGTTGATTCATTACCATCAAACTCATGACCAACAGCTCATGCTTAAATAAAGCATATCTAACACATGTATTTTTTCCACAAGACACACCTCAGCCTTCTTTAGAACTCTAGGCAGTACACTCAGAGCTATTTTAAAGCGATCACCAACAGATCATAAATGGGAAAATATAGACCATGAAAAGGATACTTGTTCATAGTACGAGAGTTGAGATGAGAAAACTATTGTTTTAGTGCATCTAAGCTATAGAGTAAATATAGGCACACATATCTGTGACTACAAGCAAATCAAGCAAATGGGTAAATTTGCACATGCAGAATCCATAAATAAGGCCAGATGGACATGAAGTGCTTTCCCAGGTGTGGCCAGTCAGGTTAGCTCTGTCCTGAGAATCATTACCAGCAAGACTATATATGTTGGCTTCTGGGCAGGGCTGTAAGGACAAGGCCAGCTCGCTGAGCTTTGCAGCTCTGTCTTCTCTAGTGTGGCATCTCATCCTTGTAGCCTGTTGACTTCTATGGATGTTGGAGGCCAAGGCAGGCACAGACTCTGAAAGCTCTGAGTGCTCCCACTGAAGGGTTCGTTCAAAATCTGCTGGGTAATTTCTGGCACTATTGAAAGGTTCCAAACTAGTGATGGTTGGATTCTGCAGAGGACCAGAGTGGGAAGGGGACCAGAAGAATAAGGCAGAAGTTGGAAGGCCAGGGAAAAGGAGTATGGGTAGGTTAGGACTGATTGGCTATAGATTGGAGGAAAAGAGAAAGGTGAGAGAGGATGGTGGAAAGAACTTGGGTGTGGGAGCAATGGAAGATCCCCAGAAAAGCTTAGGAAGAGGTTGTTACGAGAAGTCCTGACAGTACATTGATGCTGATCCTTGAGGCACAGTGAGATAAGTGGCACTCAAAATGCAGCAGAGAGCTGTCAACAGGAAAAGTGGCTGTGGAGGTCAATCTGTCCTTGATCCTAACCTAGCAGCCAGGAATTCTTTCCCAGCTTTTCTTTTAGCCCTTGGCCCTTTCTCTGATAAGCCCTTTCCCAACACTGACAAAACCAGAAAAAAGAGGTAGGGAAACCTGACTGACTGAGGCCAGCCCTGTCCACTCATTTGGGGCTTGGAGTGGCCCCTGGCCTCTTTATAGGGCCTGCTGCCACAGCTCCCACACTTGTCAGTGGCCCATGGTATTTGCTCCTCTTGTGTACTCTAGGATCCTTCTCCTCTAGTCTACCTGCCAGGCATGAGGTCTGATCAAGTGCTGCCCAGCTTCCAAGATACTTATTAGAGCCAACTTCTTAGGATTGTGGTGTTCCAGATCTCTCATGTGATAGAGTAATAGCTACTCCTGAACGTCTGAAGCTTTTGCCATCTTAAACACCTTGGCATTATAAAACAAAATGTGAAAACAAATACATTCTGACCAGATAGCTTGGTTTATAAAATCTGGTGCAGAAGGCACAAGTAGTCTGGGCCCGGTGGTTTAGTCCTGTAATCCCAGCAATTGGAAGGGTGAGATGGGAGGACTGCTAAGAGTTCAAGGTCAGCCTGGGTTACATAGCAAGACCCTGTCTCAAAAGAAAGAAGAACAGGAAAGGAAAAAGGAGCCTCTGCTTTAAAGAAGCAAGGACTTGTATTGTGGTGGGAAGGAGACTAAGCTAAATGTCTGGGACCAAGGCAAGCTGCAGGAAGGTTGCATTGCACTGCTGAATCCTTTCTGAGCTTTGGCATGAGGGACCTGCATGGCTGAGACTGGTGGGCAAGCATGCAGACTGTGGGAACAAGGGTTCAGCATGCTGTTCCTTAGCACGTGTTCAACTCAAGATCTTTTGGGGGTTTTAATTTTGAAAAAATGTCTCCCTAGGTAATTTAGGCTGACCGTCAGCTCACTGCATACCACAGGCTCACCTCAAACTCACAGAAATCTTCTTTCCTGTCTCTGACAAGTTCTGAGATTACAGGCATGTGCCACCATGCCTGGCAGGATCTTTGAAAATAAATACAAGGACCAGCAAATTGTGGCACATTGAACATCTCCCTGGAGTGGGAACGGCAGCAACAACAACCTAGAGAATGCAAGATTTCACAGTTATAACACCTTGGGAGTTGTGTCCCTCTAAAATTTAACATGTTCCCACTGGTTTGAACTGCCCCTGGTACATGCATGACTGTCCCATCAGACAGAAGCATGTATGGCTGTTCAAGCTGGCGGGAATATAACATAAATCAGAGCTGCCTAGTGGTGGAGACATGAATTATGGCCCTGTTCTGAATTTGTGGACTGGCAGGTGAAGGCTGTGTGGCTTGTGGGCTGTACATTAGGCCACCAACATCGCACAAGTTCAGTAAGACAAATCCTTGAGTACACCAACAGATACACAAAGGAGAGGGGCACACTCTGCCAGGGTCAAAAAAAAGCTGTTGTGGATGGGCTGGCAGAACAAGAAGCACAGATGATGAGAAAGGGTTCTGATAGGAACATGTGTATGTATAAAGGCTGTGTGCATGAGTGTATGGTGTGCCTGTTTCTCTGAAATTGGTCAGCTTGCCCCAGGGATGGTGCCAGCACAGCACACACCAGGGATCAAACCCTGGTCGCAGATCCTGCCTAAGCAGGCACTTTAGTCCACTGAGCTGTCTGGCTGGCCCTAGAACTTTTTATATTAAAGTTTTGAGAGCCTTTGTTGTAGCCAGATCATCTTGATTTTTGGCACCCAAAGATCTTCAGCAGCAATAATGAGGTTTGTCTTCTCTTTGAATAAATATTGACAGCCTTCTGTGCGTGAGTCATTACCCTGGGCCTTTGCCAAAGTGGACTTCCCATCTCTGCCCCCAGCCTGTAGCTTCTTAGAGGAACTGAGGATAGATGGGAAAGGTGCTCTGATGGAGGATCCTGAGTAGGAGAAAAGAAGAAAGCATTCAGGGAAGGCCTTTCAGGGGAAGTGACATTTAAAATGCTTGAGAACTCAAAGTGAGAGAGGAGATAAAGTGAGATGTAGGCCTCTGTTTTTTGCATTTGCAAGTAGGAAATGAGCGTCCTATATGAGGTTAAACCCTACCCTCGTCCAGCGAGAAGGACTCAGATCAGAGAGATGCCTACTCCCTAAGAAAATCCTTTCTGCTGCCCACACCACTTATCTGACTGTGACCTATAATTTAGGAGACAGAGAATCCAAGATAGTTTCACTTTTCCTCCTCTCACTTTTTTGTTTTTTTGTTTTGGGTTTGGTTTGGGGTGTTGTTGTTTTGTATTTTGAGACAGGGTCTCACTGTAGTTCGGGCTGTCCTTGAACTTCCCACTGTCCTTCTGTCTCAGCCTACCAAATGCTGGGATTACAGGCTTGCACCACCATGTCCAGCTTGGCCCAGCCTCTTGCCAGTTCATTTTCCTTCTAATGACCTACCTGCTGCCTCAGGTAGGAGCTTAGGCTTCTGTGTGCTTTAGCATGATCCTGGGCTTCTGAGCACAGAGAGACTAAAGTTTCATCACCTGTCCAGACAGTGACCAATCCCCGTATCTCCTGGGAGAAAGGGTGCCTTTGCCTTGACACATCCTGGAGACCACTGTACACACTGAGTCCTCATTGCCAGAGTTAGCCCCATCCCACAGATGAGGACAGGACCCTATGGGATCTCACAGCCTCAGCTGTGTTTGGCTCTCCAATACTTAACTCCCTTAAATGGAGGTGTTTCACTGGGATGAGTTGGTCAGAAAAACACACGTGCGTCCTTTGGAACTTTTAGGCCAAACAAATCCATGCTGAAATCTTGGTGAGTCTTGTGTGCTGGGCACTGGTGGTGGTTGGCTTCAACAGCTACTCTAAATGTCCAGTTCTTAGGAGAGATTGTCCATGGGCTACATGGGGAATGGTAAAAATATGGCTCCATTTTCTCTGTCCCAGATACCAGCAGAACCATGCTGTCCCCACACCAGTCTCATCCTGGCTTCCATGGTGTAGTCATGTCTTCACTCCCTTCTATGCCTGCAAGGAAATAGTGCCACACAGGACAGGACAGAGCTGGGGTTTTTTAACTCAGGCTTCCTGGTTTATGCCTCAGCATGGCTTCTGGACCCTTACCAAGGGAATGACTCAAAGGTTAGAACTTCAAGCAAGGAGAAGGGATCTACAACAGAGATCTCTTGCTCCCAGTTGCAATGATGGGAGGCTACATCTGACCTTGAATAAAAGAATGAATGGGAAAATGCTTTGAGTCTGCCACAGGCATGTGAATATAGTGTGCTGTTACCCATTTAAAACTGCCCCGTCTCTGCCTGCTAAACAGGTGATGATACTGCAAAGGCCAGAGGAGAAGCTTGCTTAAAGCAGAGCTGAGGCTTGACCCTTCCTGCCCCAGTGGTGAGGGACTGGCTGGGCTGTCCCTTACTGCTGGCTACAAGGCCCAGCAGAATGCAGAACGGTGTGTGCAGCAGATGTGGTTGCCATGACCACTGGCAACTCTGAGCACATTATCTAGCCTTTCGGAACCTCATGTGCTTCAGCTGTAAACTAGGCACGATCAGTACCCATCCCTACCTTTAGAGTCACTCCAGAATTAAATTACAAAGACGCCCAGCTGCTGAGCACAACTTAGTAAATAACCCAGCTTTGGGTTGTCAGCCTGTGCATTGTGACCAGCTAAGCACAGCAGCTCTTCTGTATGTGAGCTCACCCCTTATGCAGGAAAGGTGAATTGGAGGATCATTCACCTGAAGACCTAGGCTCTGCCTGTCTTCTCCCCTTTTGTCCAGAGATGTCCTACCCATGCTTTGCCCTTCTTGGTTGTTAACCAGAGATTACAGGTTTATCTGCAAGATCTCTAAGTTTCTTCCAAGCCTGAGCAATTTTGAATAGAGTGGAAAGTACTTCTGGCTCAGAGCTCCCAGAGTGCAGTTACCTTGAGATTACACTGGACACAAAGCCTACTTCAGTTCCCTGGGCTTTTCCATTGTGGCCTCTGTTACTTGAGAACCATTCACACCACAGCTATTTCAATGCTAATGAAGACACCCAGCTTTCCTGGAATTGCCTACAGAGGCCACCTTCATAGATGTCTCTGGGATGGACAGATGGAAAGATTTTATAAGTAATTTTTTTCTATTTATAGATTCACACACAGGAATGACACAAGAGTCACGTGTGATGGCACATTCATATAATCCAAGCAATCTGGGAGCAGGCTGTGGATATAGTTCAATGTGAAGGCCCTGTTTTTAATCTCCAGTACTACCACCAAAATAAACAAATGAAATAAATGGGAAGGGAAGAAGGAGGGATTTCTTTGTAGTATTACCTTTTACCTAGTTTCTTTTTATTTATTTATTTATTTATTTATTTGCTTGTTGTGTTTGTTTGTTTCTTTTTATTTATTCATTTTTTGTGGCTGGCTCAGCCTGCCCTGGTGGTGGCGCTGGCGCAGCATGTGGTGCCGGGGATCGAACTGCAGTCCCCGCAGTTGCCTGAGCCCTCCTAAGCAGGCGCTTTAGACCACTGAACCATCTCGCCGGCCCCTTACCTAGTTTCTTTTGCTGGTAAAACCTTGCAAAACTGTAGTACATTACATTTAGAATACTGACATAGACAGAATCCACTTGTTACCTTTAGATTTCCTCAGTTTTACTCATACTCACCTGAACATATTTTCTGTGCAATTTTGTCACATGTAGATTCATATGGCAATATCCATGTCTAGATGCTAAGGTATTCCATTGCCACATACTGGGTCCCTCTTGTTAGTGTTTTATTACCATACCTACTTCCATCTTGTCAATATTATTACTTTTCCCCCACATGCCCCACCCCATCCCTGGCTACTACTTCAACAATGTTACAAAAGTAGAACCAAACAATATGATACTCTTTGGGACTGCTTTTTGTTCACTTAAGGTCATGTACTAAGGAGTCCTCCAAATTGTTACTTAGATCAGTTGCCCACTCCTTATTTTTGCTGAAGAGTAGACCATGGCATGGGTGTACCACAATTCATTGAACCCACTGAAAGCTATCTAGTTTTCTGCTATTACAAATAGAGCTTCCCAAATGCAGGGGAGATAGCTCAGTGGCATAAGTGCCAGGTGCAAGGTCCTGAGTTTGATCCCTAGTACTTCAAACAAAAAGGGTGTGGTGAGATAGCTCAGCAGTCTAAAGCTCCTGCGCAGGCAAGCGCAGAGAACATGATTCCCTAGCACTACATGCTGCGCTAGCCTAAGCCAGCCATAAAAATAAAAGAAAGCGTTCCTGAATATGTGTTGTAATTTCTGTGCCTAAGAGTGAAATTGCTAGGTTGTATAGTGAATTACATGTTTGATTTTATTTATTTATTTTTGTGGGGCCAGGGTTCAAACTCACAACCTTGTACTTGCCAGGCAGGCACTTATGCCACTGAGCTATCTTCCCAGCCCCTACACATTTAATTTTATAAGAAGGCATCAATCTATTTTCCAGGGTAGTTATATCAGACTCTTCAGTAGTACTTGTCATTTCCCTATTGCCATTTAATAGGCCTGTGTTGTGATACCTCATAGTGGCAAGGAGAAGGATTCTGCTTGCCCTTGTTTGTGGGCCCTGTGGCAAGGGGCCTTGTTTTGTGGGTTACCATTGGACTTCACCATCTCCATGACTGGTAGCCCTTAAAGGCACAGCTCATCTGATTCCCTGGACCAGGGCAGTGCCTTGATTGACTCCCAGAAGAGAGCACTGGTAGTTAAGTTGTTGGGAAAGTCTACTACTGGTCAGGCCCTACCCTTATAGATGCTAGGCAGCCAGAAAAGCACCTTCTATTTCAAACTGCATCTAGGAAGCAAGTAGCCAGCCTTTGGTGTCCTATGCCCTGCTCAGCACCAGGTTGGCCTGGTAGTGCAGTTCAGAGATGACTTAGACAGTACCTCATGAGAGTTCCTGGTTTTCTGAATCTCCTTGGAGAATTTGGAGTCCAGCCAGGCATGATGGAATCACAGAGGCAGCAGACTAGGGTAGTGTTTTCAGGGGAGGAAAGTGAGATGGCATGAGAGGGACAAGGTAGATTGTGGTTAGCCTGGCCTTTGGTGATGTGTGTATTTTATCCACATAAAATGGGAAGAAAGGTAGAGAAGAAAAGATCAAGGGAGCAGAAGGTTTCTCAGTAACTTTGAGGAAAGCATTCCTTAGCTTTCCTAAGCTCAGCACTGTAATTACCACCTTCTGTTGGCATGGATCAGGCTCTGCTCAGCCATATGGCACCAGGCACCTGGCTGTCTGGTCTCTGACTCAACAGACCATTATGTGTGACTGTGAGATGGAAGATGTCTTTGGCTAATGTTGCATCCCCCACTTGACTTGGCCTCATGTGAGGATGAGTAGAGTGGAGACCTGTGTGTGTCTGCCTTGGTTGTTGCTGAGTCTGGCACTTACTGTCTTGCTATACAAGTCCTCACTGAGGAAATGGCTGAGACCAGAGCTAGGCCAGGTGAGGCAGGGTCTTGACCCTGAAGGGAACATGAGAGGGTTGGAGGCTTCACCTTCTCCCCTGTCTTCTCACCCATCTGCAGGTTCATCATGTCTAGTGGCATATAAGAAGACCCCGCCACCAGTCCCTCCGCGTACCACATCAAAGCCGTTCATCTCAGTCACAGTCCAGAGCAGTACTGAGTCTGCTCAGGACACCTACCTGGACAGCCAGGATCACAAGAGCGAGGTGACAAGCCAGTCAGGCCTCAGCAACTCATCGGACAGCCTGGACAGCAGCACCCGACCACCTAGTGTGACGCGGGGTGGAGTTGCCCTCACCCCTGAAGCCCCAGAACCACCCCCAAAACATGCAGCTCTAAAAAGTGAACAAGGAACGCTGACCAGCATTGAGTCCCACACCGAGACTATTCCCAAAAGGAAACTGTCATCAATAGGAATACAAGTAGGAGCCCCTTTTGCACTGCCCTTGGTTCACTGTGTGCACCTGCCTGCGTGTAATTACATCTGGTGGAGGACCACTAGGTCACCTGGGAAAAGGTTGTCTATTGAGGGGTACATCTAAGTGGCTGAACCAAATTCTCGTAGCCACACCTACCTTGTCCCCAGCCCCATGCTACAGAGTCTGTAGCTGCGGCATATGCTGCTGCTGCTCTGGTGGGTTGCCCCAATGAATGTAGTTACACTCAGTCAGCCATCTCCTGTCCATTGTTTGCTGTCCACTGTCTGTCTGTCCACTCTACCCTTTGCCCTGCCAGCCAACCCATGGGAGGTGGGACTGGCCTAACATTTCTCTAATCCAAGGTCAACTTATGTATGGAGCCATAGTCCTGCAGCATGAAGCATATATGCTCATGGGCCAGTGGCCTGGGATCCGGGGCCCTTCATAGGGGATGTTCAAGGGAACTTTGCCCAGAGCCCTCTCAGGCCTTGGGGACAGGTAGGTGGCTTGAAGCACCAGGTTCATGTCAAAGTAAGATATGTGATGCCAGTCCCACTGCCTTACTCCGTGGGAAAGGGTCTAGGCAAATGGTTCAGCAGGGCCACATGGACCATATCAGCAGATCCTTCCAGAAGCCACACTCACTGCCTACCAGTGGCACTCAGCAGAGTAGGCATCAGCTTCTCTGCTGCTTCAAGACACTTCCTGCATGAATCAAATATCACTAGTCTATTTCTGTTACAATGGTTGAGCAGGGCAAACTTGGCCCTCCCTTACAGTTTTTAATAGTTGCTGTATAGGAGGCTGAGGCAGAAGAGTTGCAAGTTCACAGGCAGCATAGGTAAGGTATTGAGACCCTATCTCAAAATTTAAAAAGGACTGGGATGTCCTCAGCATTCCCAGGTTTCAGTTCCCAATACAATTCTGGTTTTAAAAAAGCCAGGTGTAGTGGCGCACACCTATAATCCCAGCACTTGGGAGGCTGAGGCAGGAGGATCAGTGTGAGTTCGAGACCAGCTTGGGCTACAAAAGTGAGCTCAAGGCCAGCCTGAACTGTATAGTGAGACCCTGTCTCAAAAGGACAAAAATAATAATAACAATAATAATAATAAAATAAAATAAAAAGTGTTGCTCTAAGTACAAAGGGGCTCATTTAACCTAGCGGTAAAATAAACTAAAATAAAAAGTAGAGGGTAGGGCCAGTGAGATGGTTCAGTGGTCTAAAGCGCCTGCTTAGGAAAGCTCAGGCAACTGCAGGGACTGCGGTTCGATCCCCAGCACCACATGCTGCGCCAGCCCCATCACCAGGGCAGGCTGAGCCAGCCATAAAATAAGTAAATAAACAAGCAAAACAAATAAAAATAAAAATAAATTTAAAAAAAAAAAGTAGAGGGGAAAAAAAGGTAGAGTATACTCAAATCACTAAGAGTGGACTGGCTACAGTGACATGGCTCCAGAAGGCAGAGCCCCTCCCAGCCCTAGAGTAGATCAAGGAGGACCAGGTGGTATGCAGTGGGGCTGCAGGGCTGCAGTACTCTCCAAATTTCACAGCCACCCTTGAGCAAAAAGTGAACATGGCCAACTGATGGCAGAGCACTAAGATGTATCAGGGACTGAAACACAAAGGGGGCCCTGAATGGAATAGAGAAGGCTCATTGAGTAATTCGTTGCATGTGCCTGGACTTGTTTCCCCCAAGAGGGAGCTCCAGGTTGGATTCCCCACATACCTATAGGAAGAAAGTTGGCTGGCTATTTTCTGGCTCTGTCTGTATCCAGTGGGCTTCTTCATAAGCATCCATCCCTCAGCCTGTACAGCTTCTCCAGGTAGGATTCCTAGGGACATGGGGAGCAGCCCAGTTTCTGACCTTGGTTCCAGGTATTCAGGTCTTGATTGGGCAGCCCACTCTCTCATTTCCCACACTGGATGCACTCATCTTCTCGGAATGCCTGAGAAAGAAAGGATCAGCCTTGATTCCTTCTATCTAGAATTGGCACCGGGATAAGGACTATAGCTTTTGGGCCCATCCTAGGCATCCGTTTCCCTGGCTTCCCCTAGTCCATGATCTCACTGCAGCTCCTTGCAGGTCCAGCAGAGCTGCTCTCCCTGAGATGAGAGGAATGAGGCTGTGTCCCTGCCCCAGAAAGCCTCTCTGGCCCCTGCATCTGTCCAACATGCCAAGACACTGGAGAATCTATTTCTGAGACTCCCCTGAGTCCTTGTCCTACCTCTTAGAGTCTCAGATCCTCCGTCAAGTATGGGTTCTCCCTCACTCTTGAGCAATGATGGGATTACTGGCCTGACTGTTCTGTGCTCAGGTGCCTTTGGGGGTGTCCCTGGGCATTCTCCCTTTAGGAGTGAATATCAGCTGTTGCTGGCCCTGGCCCTCCCCAGGGTCACCAGTGCTAAATGTAACCTCACCTCAACCAAGTGTTCAAGGTTTGGAGTGGCATCCTATAGTGTCCAGTGACTCTGCTGGCTCTTGCTGTGGTAGCAGTTCTTAAAATGAGAACTGCTGTCCCTGGTTTGCCTCAGTCCAAGTGTCTCCAGCCATCCTTCCCAGCTTCAGCCTCAGGGTTGGGGGAGTGATCTTTACCTCAAAACAGCCCCAGCTTCGACTGCACCAGATAACGGCTATGGCTTTGTGTGTGTGTTCTCTTTCTCTTTCGTCGTCTTTTTTTTTCTTCTCTGATGCGTGTAAAGGAGAGGACTAGAAGGAACGGTTCCCACCTCTCGGAGGACAACGGACCCAAAGCGATCGATGTGATGGCACCCTCCTCAGAGTAGGGAAAGCCAGTCATCTCCACCCATACCCCTCCCGCCTCCGTGCGAATGAGCAGTGCCCGGCTTAACCTGTTCCTGCCTCGGGCCCATGTGCATTGTCTGCATGCCTCGTATCTGTCCACATGTGTTTGCGTCGTCCCACTAATGTGAATTTCAGCAGCAAGTGTGGTGTTTGTTTTTTATTTTTGTCTTTGTCTCTGTGCCGTTGCTGTTATTGTCCTTCAATAAGGTTGACTGCATTCAGCCAGTGCCAAAAGAGGAGCCCAGTCCCGCTACCAAATTCCAGTCCATCGGGGTTCAGGTAGAGGACGACTGGCGGTAAGTTGGACAGAGGTGGCGACTGCTTCTCCCCTCTCCTTTCCCTCCCTCTACTCTCACCTCTCCTACTCTCCCTAACCCACTTCTCCTTGCTGGATTTCTAATAACCAAGCTGGGTTTGGGATTTGGGTGGTGGCCCAGGCATGGGAGGCTGGGCAGGAGCTGGGTGGGTGGACAAATGAGCACTTGCTCTGTGAGACCAGTCAACCCAGGGGGCCAAAGCTGCACTGGGACCATAGCCCCAGCTACCCTGATGTTAATGGTCTTCCTGGCCCCACTGCAGTAAACAGGCAACCTTATGACCTTGTCCTTGTGTGTGTGTGTGTGTGTGTGTGTGTGTGTGTGTGTGTGTGTGGGCATGGGAGTGGGTGTGGGCGTGGGTGCAGGCGCGGGCGGGATGGGGCAAGGGCTGAGCAGAGAATGAGACGGGGGGCTGTGGGGCCCGCTTCAGGCGCATGGTGAGCAGATGATGCATCTGTTTCTCTGTCTCCTGTGTGTCTGGGTCAAGTGGCCTCTGGTCTCTGGCCCTCTTGTAATTCACTTTCTCTTGTCCCCTCCCCGTTCATCCCTCACCCACAGAAGCAGCGCCCCATCTCACAGTATGTCCTCCCGACGGGACACTGACTCAGATACCCAGGATGCTAATGACTCAAGCTGTAAGTCATCTGAGAGGAGTCTCCCAGACTGTACCCCACACACTAACTCCATCAGCATCGATGCCGGCCCCAGGCAGGCCCCCAAGATTGCCCAAATCAAGCGCAACCTCTCCTATGGAGATAACAGTGACCCTGCCCTGGAGGCATCCTCACTGCCTCCACCAGATCCCTGGCTTGAGACAACCTCCAGCTCCCCAGCAGAGCCAGCACAGCCTGGGGCCTGCCGTCGAGATGGCTACTGGTTCTTGAAGCTACTTCAGGCAGAAACGGAGCGGCTGGAAGGCTGGTGCTGCCAGATGGACAAGGAGACCAAAGAGAACAACCTCTCTGAAGAAGGTGAGTGGAACAAGGTTGATGCCCTGGGGTATAGGAACAGAGCCAAAGGGGTGGTCTCCAGCTTTGGGCCAGCCAGCCTTGGAATCTCTGAGTAGGAGGGGACTCAGGTTCTGCTGTTGGGCTGGTTTTTGTGAGCTTTTCTTTTATTCTTTGCTTTGTGCCAGCCACCAACATACATAACCACTTTCCAGGTAGCAACTGCTAGTTATGAAGGCTATGGACACAGCCTCACATGGATCAGTTCCCAGCTTTTCTTTACTAGTAACTTGATCTTAGTTAAACTACCCTGAGGTTTTTGTTTCCCAGTTCTCCCCTGAAACCACACAAGCATGTTGTCATGAGTGTGGTGATCAGTATAAAGGGCCAGCTGGGATGCTGGGCACCAAGAACAGTATTACATTCAGCCCTCAGCAACTACTTATTAGGTGGATGCCAAGTACCAAGATATGACTGGGCCTCAGCGGGACTCGAGGATCTGTACATAAGTGAGGTACAAGTTACCTGCCTTCTCTATTACATTTCTAGCTATAAAGTGCCTATTTCCAAAATTTCCTTTAAGAAATTAGTTTAGAAAGAGCTCAGGGCCAGATGTGGTGACATGTGCTTGTTAGCTCAACTACTTGGGAGGCTGAGGCAGGAAGATCACAGCCTGGGAAATATAGACCTTGTATCTTAGTTACTTTCTCATCACTGGGATGCAATACCCAACATCCACAACCTAAAGGAGGAGAGGTTTATTTGGCTTACTGTTTATAAAGATTTCAGTTCCTAGTATCAAGGCAAGACAGCATGGCAGAGGAGAACTTGCTCATGGTATGGTGGCAGGAAGGGATGAGGGAAGGAGCTATATACCCTTTAGGCCACGCCCCCAGTGGCCCACCTCTAACCAGGTTCACCTCCCCACCTCACATTTAGCTGTAAACTCATCAGCCAATGTGTATCATGCCCTGTGATCATGTCACCCCCCAAAAGCCTCATCTGTGAGTACATGAGGCTTTGGGAAGACCTCTGCATATAAACCATAACAGAAAATAAAGAGCGGTGGTTGTGTATTTCAGTACACCTAGAGCACTTGGCTAGCATGTGAGAGACTCAGAGTGTACAGAACTACAAATGAAAAAAGAAAAGAAGCCCCACCCTCAGTGTTTACTGAGACAGCAATTGAGACTGAGTGTGGTGGCATGCCTGTAATCTCAGGACTTGGGAAGCTGAAAACAGGAGAATCTCAAGTCCGATCAGGGTAGTGAGACCCTGTAGTCCCTGCAGACCCTGCCCTAAAATACAAAAAAAGAACAAGAAGAGAGAAACAAGGAAAAGGAGGTAGGCCCCTACAGAGCAGTTACCACCCTACACTGACTGGTTCAGCCAAACCTCCTCTTGCCATTTGACTCCTCCTGCACAGAAGGTTCAGAGAGGACAGATCCTCAGCGTCCCAGCAGGATAGACAAGACTGATGATTCAGTGTAAGTACCACACACTGACTGATTGTGCCACTAGTACTTGGAGTCACTGTTTTATTGTCTTCTAGACCAGTTCCCTGCTTTTGATGTCACACCCACTGGGGTTCAGGGAGCTGCTGTATGTGCCTAATAACTTTTCACAACAATTTATTAAAAAGATCAGACCAGAGGCGAGGATCAGAGAACACCGAAGTTATCTGACAAAAACACGTCACCACATCTGGCCCCTAGTTCTTTCTAAAACTAATTTTTTAAGGGAAATTTTGGAAATAGGCACTTTATAGCTAGAAATGTAATGGGGAAGGCAGGTAACTTGTACCTTACTTATGTACAGTTCCTAGGGTCCTGTTGAGACCCAGCCACATCTTGGTGCTTGGCACCCACTAAATGCCCGGCCTCCTACCCCCTTCTATTTTCCTCTCTAAAGTTGTCCTTATGTGTTGATTCCCTGAAAAAATAAGTGAGTGGTGGGGGATATAGCCCAGTGGGACAGTGCCTGCCTGGCAAGCACAGGCAAGCACAAGGTCCTGAGTTTGATTCCCAGTACACACACACACATACACACCACAAAAAACAGATGAGTGTTTAGCTCTATCACATGATCTCCACCTCCCCCTCCCCGATTCCACATATGACCTCATGAGTTTTGGTTAAATAACCCCATTTACTGTATGCAAATATTGTTTAATGTAGAATGTAATAGTGTATCTAGGGGCCCTGGGAATACAGCTCAGTAGCAGAAGTACCTGCCTGGCAAGCTCAAGGTTCTGAGTTCAGTTCCTGATACAAATAAGTAAATAGTGTATTAAGATTTTATTTCCTTTTTAATACCTTTTTTTCTTAGAAGAAATGGTCACTCACTTATATACACTCTATTTTCTAGATAGTTTTTAAAATAAAGTCTGTTTTACCTAGAATTGGTGGTCTCAAATTCTCAGGCTTAAATGGTGAGCCTCCTGCCTCAGCTTCCCAAATAGCTGGGACTATAGATATATGCCACCTCACCTAACTTCACCTTACAAATTTTTATGTGTATGTGTTTATGTGTTTATTATTGGGGTTGAACCCAGGGCCTTCAGTGTACTAAGCAAGTGATCTGTCACTGAGCTATATCCCCACCCCCTGAATTCTTAGAATTTTTCTATATGTTCCACAAGATCTGCCAACTCTCGTCAATAATAATATTCTCCAAATGTGCAAACATGTTAGCTAACCTCATGATTTCCTATTTGTCACAGTCCCCTTGACCTCTGCCTGCACCTGGTCAGATTGCTCCCCAAACCTACAATCAGTTACTGTGCAGAGACTTTGCTTTCTTCACTAGGGACTGCCGTTGGCTGTTTCCCATGATGGGCATAGTCTTCTGTTTTCTTATTTCTTGTCTATCATATTAGAGCATGTCTTAAGTTGAAACTTTTTGGAAACTTTTTTTTTTGACAATGGGAATCAAACTCAGAACTTTGTGCTTGCCATGCAGGTACTTGTGCCCCTGAGCTATGTCCCTGGCCCACTTTTTGGAAATTTTGCATGTCTTTATTCAGACCTCATAGTTTGGCTGGCTATTCAGTTGAAACTAATAATTATAATGTGTATATGTGATATATTTGAGCTGGAAATGGAAGTGTAGTTCAGTGATGCCTACCATGCTCAAGCACTATAAATACATGTATAAATGTAAGTATATAAAAATATTTAAATATATCTATATACTAAATATGAAAATAATATAAAATTGAAAATAATTTTTCCTGTGAATCTTACAGTCACCATTATGTTTACCTTCCATTATTTCTGCTGAAACGTTTGATATCATTTCAGTTCTCTCCACTTTGTATTTTTGTTATCTCTGGAAGCTTTTAGGATCCTTTTTTTTTTTTTTTTTTTTTTTGGTGGTACCAGGGATCGAATTCAGGACCTTAGGATCTTCACTCTATAAGTATCTTCTGGAATTTCTGAATGATGTGCCATAGAATGAGTCTTTTTTTATTTGTTGTGCTTGTGATTAATTGGCTGTTTCTCTTTATATGCTCAAATCTTTTGTTCCTTAAAACTAGTTTTGGGCTGGCCCAATAGCTCAGCAGACCAGAGCGCCTGCTTAGGCAGAGCTCACTGCAAGTCCAGTCTGTGTAGTGAGACCCTGTAGACCCTGTACTAAATACATTTTAAAAAGAAAAAAAAAGCTTGTTTTATGAGCTAGGTATGATGGTGTCTGTAATCCCAGCTCTCTGGGAGGCTAAGGCAGGAAGACTATAAAAGTTCGAGCCCAACTTGGGCATTCTGGCAAGAGCATAAAAAAGGGCTGGGGATGTAACTGAGGTAAAAAGGCCCTAGGTTCAGTTCTCAGGAACATACATACACATGCATGCACATGTATGCACACAAAGTAGGCATATATTAACTTTTACAGATAAATCTGTCACTTCTGTTTTTGTTTTTCCTCTCTGGAAGCCCAGTCAGATGTTGGACCTGGTGAAATGATCATCAGTTTTCTCATCTTGTCTTTATTTTGTATTTTCCCATATATTCTGGAAGGTTTTTCTTTTCCTTCCTATTTTCATTCACTGTTTTTGTTTTTGTTGTTGTTTTGAGACATCTCACTAAGTAAATGGCTCAAGATGGGCTCAAGTAAGATCCTTCTCCCTCATCCTGCAAACTACTGGGATTAACTATGTTTACCACCAGCCCAGCTGTCATTCGCTCTTCAATAGCTTTATTTACTTTGCAGCACCAGGTGTGAAACCCAGGTCCTGTTGCATGCTGTGCAAACACTGTACCACAGATGTGTACTTAGCTCTGGAGCAGCTTTATTGAGATAATTTATATATCATAAAATTTACTCTTAAGTATATAATTGAGTGGCATTTAGTACATTTACAATGTTGTATATGACCATCACTTCTAACTTTAAAACATTTTCATCTCTCTGAAAGGATAACTCATATTTTCTTCCATCCTTAAGCAACCACTAATCTACTTCCTGTCTTCATAGATGTCATTGTGAGCATTTCATATAAACTGAGTCATATGTGATCTTTTATGTCTGGCTTTTTTCACATATGTTCCCAAGGCCAGCCCATTTAAAAACATGTATTATTACTTCATTTTCCCAAAATATTCCACTATCTTAATTATTCATTCATCAGATAATGGACATTTTGGGTCATATCTTTTTTGGGCTACTGTGAGTAGTACTAAGAATATTTATGTACAAGTTTTAGTGTGGATTCATGTTTCTGGCCAGCTCAGCCTGCTGGTGGCGGGAGTGGGGGTGGGGTGGCTGGCACAGCATGTGGTGCCAGGGATCGAACCACAGTCCCTGCGGTTGCCTAAGCTTTCCTAAGCAGGCACTTTAGACTGCTGAACCATCTCGCCGGCCCTCATGTTTGTTTCTTAAAGCTTGCTTGCTTGCTTGCTTGCTTGCTTTATGTTATAGCTGGCTCAGCTTGCCCTGGAGTGGGGTTGGTACAGCATGTGGTGCCAGGGATCAAACTGTAGTCCCTGCGGTTGCCTAAGCTTGCCTAAGCAGGCACTTTAGACCACTGAGCTATCTTCACGGCCCCATCAAGTAAACCTAGAAGTGGAATTTCTACATTACTGAGTACTTCTGTGTTTAACTTTTTGAGAAACTGAACTATCTCTCAAAACAGCTGTACCATTTAACATTCCCAACAGCAGTGTATGAGAGTTCTGATTCCCTGGAACCTTTTTTTTTTTAAAATGTATTTCGTACAAGGTCTGACTACACAGCTCAGACTTGGACTCTAGTGATCCTTCCATTTGCAGCCTCCCGCACACTGGGATTACAGATGTGCTACCACATCCAGTCTCAATCACTGGCTCAGTGTGCCCCAGAGGCAGGGTTGGCATAGCAGGCCAATCAAACTGGTTCCTGGTCTGCCTAAGCAGACGCTTTAATACACTGAGCTATCTCATTGTGATTTTGAGTTGCATTTCCATAGTAATTAGTCATGTTGAACATCTTTGTATGTGCTATGTTGAACAAACCTGTGAAAGTTGAGGGGTTGAGGGATGATCTAAGTTTATGATCTTATATATAGTATCTGTTCTTTCTGAGCCAGCACACACCACACATATGTTTGTTTCTTGCATCCTTATATTGTCTCTTTTCTTGGTTTTTGGTTTGGTATCTTGTTTGTTTTTGTTTTTTGGGTTTGTTTGGTTTTTTTTGTTTCGTACTAGGAATCAATTGTCTCTCTTTAGGTTCCTTCCCCTTTTTTTAAATTTTTTTTTTATTTTTATGTATTTAGTATAGGTCTACAGGTATCATTACACAGGACTAGTAGTGATCCTCCTGTTTTCAGCCTCCCAAGCACTGCGATTATAGGCATGCGTCACCATGCCCAGTCTCTATTGCTGTCTCAGCATGCCCCAGGGGTGGGGCCAGCACTGTAGGCCAGAGATCAACCCCCTTTATCCCTCGCCCCACCCCACCACCACCACCACCCCACCCCACTGCCGCATCTGCCTAAGCAGGTGCTTTAATCCGCTGAGCTATCTGGATAGCCCTCCTTTTTCATTTTATCTTTTGGAATAGAAGCTTTTCTGGAATGTCCACTGATCTTTGGTTATTTTTCTTTTCCTCTCTCCTTTCCCTTATTCCCTTCATCTATTCCTCCCTTCCTTTCTCTTTTATTCTTTCTTTATTGGGACAATATCTTACCATGTAGTTTAGAACTCACTGTATAGCCCAGGCTCCTGTCAAACTCATGATCCTCTTGCCTTAGTCTTCCAAGTGCTGGGATTAGAACCTGTGGTACCACACCTGGCTTTTCATTAATACTTAAAAGTGATTAGTCGGGTATGGTGGTGTATGCCTATAATTCCAGCACTGGGAGTCTTAGGCAGGAGAATTGCTGCAAGTTTGAGGTCATTGTGGGCTCACAGAGAGTTCAGGGGCAGTTGGAACTGTATAGTGAGTCCCTGTCTCAAACAAAAAACTAAAAGTGAGGCTTTGACTCACAGGTGGGAGGGGGTGGATCAGAAACCGCTGCTTTTACTGTAAGTCTAGTAGTTCCACAGAAGTGTGATTTTATAATTTAGTTCTATTCCATTAAGAAATTTAAAGCTGGGGCTGGCGGGTGGCTCAGCGGTCTAAAGCACCTGCTTAGGCAAGCTGAGGCAACCGCAGGGACCATGGTTCGATCCCGGCACCACACATGCTGTGCTAGCCCCATCCCCAGGGCAAGCTGAGCCAGCCATAATGTAAAAAAAGAAAAGAAAAAAGAAATTTAAAGCTGGGTCAACAAGATAGCTCAATGGACTAAGCATCTGTTTTGGCAAGCACAGGGACCAGAGTTCAATCCCCAGCACCACGTGCTACACCAGCCTCACCCTCACCCCCGGGGGTACTGAGCCAGCAACCCAGTGCTGGCAAGGTGGCTTGTGCCTGTAATCCCAGTGCTCAGGAGGCTGAAAACAGGAGCATCAGTGTGAGTCTAAGCTGTAGAGTGAGACCCTGTACCAAATACATACATGAAAAAAACAAAAAATTTAAAACCAGGTGTGGTGGTACACACCTGTAATCAATCCCAGCACTTGAGAGTCTGAGGCAGGAAGATTACTGTGAGTTTGAGGTCAGCCTAGGCTACAAAGTGAGTTCAAGGCCAGCCTGAACTGCATAATAAAACTCTGTCTGAAAAAGACATAAATAAGTAAATCTTCAGAGTTTGCAAAATCTCATTATGTAGAAATAATACAGAACCAAAAAATAGCGAAGTCATGATAATATACTGGTATGTTGGTAACAATTTCAAAGATTAATTTCTTAATCTCAGCACTTGGGAGACTGATGCAAGAAGATTATGGGTTTGAGAACAGCCTATAGCTACATAGTGGGTTCAAGGCCAGCGCAGCCTACATAGTAAGACTTAATCCTAGACTGCCCCCCTCAAAAGCTACTTTGAATAATGTTGCCATGAGGATTAATCTATAAGATTTTGTTTTTGTTTGAATACTTGTTTTCAGTTCTCTTTAATGTATACCTAGTAGTGAAATTGCTGGGTCATAGTTCTGCATTTTAACTTCCTTTTTTTGCTGTAGTAAATTATGTGTATCGTAAATTTTACCTTTTGCTTTTTTGGTGGCGGGGTGCTGATGGAGAATAAACCTGGGACCTTGTAAATGCTAGACAAAAACACTACTACTGAACTACATCCCCAGCCCTTAACTATTTTTTAAACCTGTAATTCCCTAGCATTTAATTACATTCACAGTGTTGCCTAACAGTCAAAACTCTTTCTTGGGCGTGCGAGATGGCTCAGCGGTCTAAAGCACCTGCTTAGGCAAGCTTAGGCAACTGTAGGGACCGCGGTTCAATCCCCGGCACCACATGCTATGACAGCCCCAGCCCCAGGGCAGGCTGAGCTGGCCATTACATATACATACATACATATGTACATACATACTCTTTTTCTTTCTTCTTCCTATTCTTTTGCTTTAGAGTATGAAGAGTCAACCCAGGCCCTTGCGCTGAGCTATGCCCCTAGCCCTTCTGATTTTTTTTTTAATTTTGAGATAGGATTCCACTAAGTCATTAAGTTGCCTAGACCGGCTCTTAGATTTTCCTGCTTCAGACAGCCGAAGTAATGAGTATAGGTGTGTGTCATCACACCTGTTTCCAAAACAATTTTATCATCCCAAACCTACATTCTGTGTTCTCTCCAGCCCCAGTAATCTCTGTTCTTCTGTCTACATGAATTTGCTAGGTCTAGAAAATTTCACTTAAATAGAGAGGTTTACAATATTAGTCTCTAAATATTAGTCTTTAGTTTGATTTATATAACTTGTGCTGGGCATAGTGGTGCATTGGGAGGCTGAGTAAGGAGGATCCTTGTGAGTTTGAGACCAGCCTGGGCTACAAAGTAAGCTCAAGGCCAGCCTGAACTACATAATGAGACCTTGTGTCAAAAAGACCCAAAAAAATAAAATTAAGTTACATTTTAAAAAATCACAGTTGTGAGTGTATCTAGCTCAGTTGTGGGAATATGACCTTGAACAATGTATTGGGTTCCCCGTTCCCTTTTTTTTTCAGTTTTGTAATAATTTTTAATTTTACTTATTAAAGAGAAAAAAAATCGTAAAAAAAAAAAAAAGTGCAGAATTTCACTAAGCAAAATGATAGGAATTCAACAATGGTTGTTATATATATATTTATATATATATACATATATATGTATATATATACATATACATATATGTATATGTATATATATATATATATATTTTTTTTTTTAATTTTATTATTTTTTTTTTTTTTGTATTATGGCTGGCTTAGCCTACCCTGGGGGTGGGGCTGGCGCGGCATGTGGTGCTGGGGAATGAACCGCAGTCCCTGCGGTTGCCTAATCTTGCCCTAAGCAGGTGCTTTAGACCACTGAACCATCTTGCCAGCCCCTATTATTGTTTTCAAAGTAGTTCAGATTACTAGGTAGAAGCACACAAACTTGGTCCAAGTCAAAAATTATAAAAAATTAAAAAGGAGAAGAAAATTTAAGCATTAACTGCTCTTTTCAGTAGACCAGCAAAAATCAGCAGTACAGCTATCCACACTATCCCATGCATATACCTAGACATACCTCCTCCCTTCCTTTCCAGTGCTCTTGCCTGGTGCTCTGCTTCCCAGCTGCCCAGAAGTGAGGTCTCAGCGGTTCTACCTTGGAGCAAGGTGACCAGGGACTAAAGCCGTTGAAGCTGAGCTCGAATAAGCTGCTCTTTCATAATACCCAATAGCTGCTGGTGTAGTTATTTTAGTGCAGTAACAGGAAAGGTGAATGGCATGCATTTTTTAAAATTCTAAACACATTAATATGATAAAAAGTAAAATTAGGATAAAAATTATTCAGGCACTGAGAAATTTAACAGCAGCTGTATGTGGTGTGACTAGATGCCCGAGAAAAATACATTAGGGGAGAAAAAGTTCTTTCTGCACAGGCCATGGTCAGCAGCTCCATCACTTTAGATGTGTGGAAGGCAGAGACACTGTGGCAGAGAAGGGCACAGCGCAGGAAGGCTGTTCCCATCCTGCAGCTGGAAAGCAGAGTGAGCAAGGACACTGCTGGAAGGGGCTGCAGTTGGAGTAGTCTCCATGGTCACTCTCCAGCCAGGCCCTACCTCCAGTCCCATCACCTTCAGTAATGCAGTCTCATCTGTGAATTCATCTACTGATGAAGTTAGAGTCATCTGGATCCAGTCGTCTTGGAACCACCCAGACACACCTTTCTCTAGGCATTTACCAGTCCCATCAAGTAGATGATCAGGATTAGCAGTAGGCTTCTACTATATCCAGGACACTTTCCCAGAATAAATATACATAAGGTAAACACTGTATCAGAATGTACATATATAGTTCTTTAATGAGTTAAGTAACAAAATCAGTGAATCTAGTCCTCAAAGTAGGGATGACCATAAACAATATTTCAGTATAATCATGACAACTGTAATGTGATAAATTATCCATGGTTTTGACTGATAGCAATCACTAACACTACTAACATAAGACCTTAAAGAGTGGTGGTAAAGGAGAGGGCAAGGGCAGGTAGTCTGATTGTAGGAGTAACTGAGGTCACAAGTATAGAATGCTGTGCTGACTTTTCCCATACACCAGGACCGAAAAGTGGAGGGATATTAGGCCAAAGAAGAGGGTGGCTCCTGGTGTTTGGTTTTGAATAGAGCAGTGTAAATATGTTCATGTGCTGAGAATGAATTCATTGGGAAGGGAAATTACACAGAAAAGGAGCAGTTACTGGATTTGTCCATAGGTAGAGGAGAAGGAACAAAACTAATGCGCAGAGGAGGTCATGCACAACTCCTCCAGGTAACAGAAGGCAGGTGGAGTGTGAACGGAAGCCTGGTGGGCAGGCATGGCCATCATCTTGGAGCACAGTGGATGCTATCAGTTGCAACCAGAGGGGAGGCCAGGAGTAATTTTTTTTTTTTTTTTCCAATTTGGTTACACTGTTTTGGAAGTGTACCTTTATCATACCACTTTCTATAAAATGGTGTCTGGCCAGTTTTAAAATTCTGTGAAATTTGGCTTTGCTTACATTGGAGACTTATTAAATAAACCAAGGTAAGATTTATATTCCTGGTAAATGTTTTTCATTTTGTGCTTGAGACAGGGTCTTTCTGTGTAATTTAGCCTGGCCTTGAAGCTTACAGGCATGTGTCACCATGCGTGGCTTCCTGATACATGTTCGGTGGTCCACCCCATCTGCCAGAATGTGCTTTCCCTGAGCACCTCATCATTTGGCGTGTTGTGGTGCTGAGTAGCATTCCTTTAGTGTATTTCTGCTAGTTTTTTAATATCCTTTTCCTTCAACCTTTCACTGTCCATTTCAATCACATGTTGTAATCAGCTTGGTTTTAGGTTTTATCTGGTTGGTTTTTTTATAATTATACAACGTGAGCCAGGCATGGTGGCACACACATGTAATCTCAGCACTTGGGAGGCTGAGACAGGAAGATTGCCAGGAGTTGAGGCCAGTCTGGCCCTATAACAAAAAAAAAAAAAAAAGAACAACGCAACATGGTCTGATGTAATTTCTCCATGTGGGTTTATTCCTGCAAAGAGCTGACAGTGTGTCACCTCTGGTACAGCGGTCAGCAGGATCCTGTATTTTATGAGTTAGACCTAGCTTTTCTTTGTAGTTTTACTACATATGTACATATGATGTTTATATATCAAAGGAATATATTTTCTTTTTTTGCGGTACTGGGGACCAAACTCAGGACCTTGGTCTTGCCAGGCAAGTGCTTGTGCCACTGAGGTATATCCCAAACCCTTTTTAGGGGGTAAGCCTCTTAACCCTGCCTTGGGGGTATGGCTGGCATGGCATGTGGTGCCAGGGATCAAACTGCAGTCCCCTGCTCCTGCCTAGGCTTGCCTAAGCAGGCATTTTAGACTGCTAAACCATCTCACTGGTCCCTTTTACCACATTTTGATACCAGATTTGAGAAACTATCGCCTAATCCAGTGTCATGAAAATTTGCTCATGCTTTCTTACCATTTATATTTATATTTAACTTTTAATTGGTTTTAATATATGATATAAAATATGAGTCTAGCATCATTCTTTCATCATTCTTTCATCATCATTTCATCATTCTTTCTGTTAGGGCACCATTCTTTCCCTGTTTCTGACACTCTGGTCACAGGTCAGTTGCCCATAAACGTAAGAATTTCTTTCTGAACTTTCTACTCCACAGCACTGATGTACATGTGTATACTTATGCCAATACGATACTGTTACATTTACTATAGCTTTGTAAAAAGTTTTGACGTGGGGAAGTGACTCCTCCAACTTTGTTCTTCAGACATAAATATAAGTTTTAAAAATTCATAGTCTGTAATGGTCATGATGGTGCATTCCTATAGTTCAGCTACCGGGGAGGCTGAGCTGGTAGGGTCACTTGAGTATAGAGATTTAAGATCAGCTAAGAGGACCAGAAGTTGAAGCCCCTCCTGGAGAATTTAGTAAATCCCTACCTCAAAATAAAAAAGGGCTGAGGATGCATCTTGTACAAACGCCCTGTAACATCTTTTTTTTAGCTTCTGCACTGGTTCCTTATCATTTCTCAGTGAGGTGAATTCTTCCTTATGAGCTCTTGCAAGTGGTTGTTAAAAAGCAATGAGGAGACCTACACTATAGCTCAGCAGATTAAAGTGCCTGTGGCACCAAATGCCACACCAGCTCCGCCCCCAGGGTGGGCTGAGCCTGCCAGTCAGGGCATTGTGGTGCATGCCTGTAATCCCAGCATCGAGGAGACTGAAAGCAGGAGGATCACCACAAGTCTGAGCTGGGTAGTGAGACTCTACAACAACCAAATACATAATGAATGAATCAGTGAATGAAACCAGAACATGTCTCAGGCTGGCAAGGAGGGGACAGGTGTCCAGCTGAATTTTCTTGCCCTTTTCTTCACCCTCATACAATCATAGGATGGCATACAATACAAAGGCTGTGCCAGGCTTTGCTGGCACACACCTATTACACAGTGAGAACTAAAAAGACCTCCCCACTCTGGTTGTTCTTTTTTTTTTTTTTTTTTTTAAGTAAAGCTGACTTTAATGAAGCTATCTTCAGGGTAATGCTTTGAACTGAAGCTTAATCCAGCCATCTATCTTGCCACAATTCTTCGATCTTCACTTGAATTACGGACAATGACAACTGTCTTATATCCAACTTCATCCAGTAATAACCTTTTTGGAGCCTTGCATTTATGGTAGATGGATCTGCCTTGCTGACACCTTCTCTAATCATGCATTAAGTTCATTCATTTCCTAATATATTCATAGTACAAGCCTCTAGGATTTGCAATTATTACATTTAAACAAACATGGTCCAACACAGTAAGACCTATCTTCAACTCCAGGCCCATGTTCAAACAAGTTTTTAAGAAAGAAAGGTATCTTCATGTACCACCACCTTGTTTGACATTCACATGCTTATATTTTTCTGCCCTCTGTCCATTATTTCTGGCCTTAGAAACTCTCTTTATAGACAAAACAGCTTCTTTATTATTCTCTCGTGGTAAATGTACATTCATCTTGCTTGGAAATTCGGAACTTATAATGAAACAACTCTCCTTTACTAATTTGATGTCACATGCGTCACGTTGAAGATGTGTTGTCTCTTCTGCTGCTAACCCTTCAATAGGAGAAATGAAGCCATCATCATCCAAGTATTTGTATCTATGACTATCAAGGTCTTCTTTTTCTAAATCTTCACCAACATTCATTTGTTTCAGTGATTCCTTAAGGTGGTGTTCATATTTCAGTTTTTCAATATAGTTAAAAAATCCTCTTGCAACAACTTGCTCAAAACTTGAAGTTTTCCTCCAAGGTAATGGTTTCCTTCCATCCTCAGATTGTAAAATTGGGAACGTAGGTCCTTTTTCTTTGATTTTTTTTTTTTTAAATCTATTTGTGAACTTCTAGTGTTTCTCTTTCCTTTTGGTCTTCCTCTTGGTGTTAACTTTGGCTTGTATTTCCTCTTCTTATGTTTCTTCTTTTTCTTGAATCTTTCAAAAATAGCCTTCAAAGTCAGTAGTCTTGGTTCTATGGATGAGTCTTGAGGAATCTGAATACTCTCGGGTATATGAACAGATTTCCTCACAGGTTTTCTTTGAGTCCGTTTAGGTAAGGAAGGTACACATTGTGTTTTAAATAAGCTGCTACTAGATGAAGAGCTATCACTAGAAAATAAACTTTCTTTGGTTTTCAATTTCTACAGCTGTATCAGATGTCATATAGTTAATAGGATCCATTCCTGATTTTCCCATCACTTTTTCTTGGTCTTAGAGTTTCTTTTCCAACTGTGCCCCGGGAAAGCCACTTCACTTGTTCTTGATGCTATAGTCCACACCTTATTTTTATTTCATGTATTTATATTTTGTTTGTGTGTGGTGTGGTACTGGAGATCAAATTCAGGGCCTCAAACACAATTTAGAAAATGAAAACTCCCACTTTTAACCATGGTCTGTAATCGCTGTCACTGCACGTGTCAGCCTTTTACAGTTTGTGCTTTGTGGGAGATTTGCACTTCAGTTTCTTGCTTGCTTTGCTTTACAGTAATTTCTGGTAGGGTGATACTGTTTATGCCATCTTTAAAACTGGAAGTCATGCGAAAGTGTCATAGTGGAACATGGTGATACATGACTGTAAATCCCAGCACTCAGGAGGCTAAGGGGCCGACAAGATAGCTCAGCAGTCTAAAGCGCCTGCTTAGGCAAGCTTAGGAAACCGCAGGGACTGCGGTTCGATCCCCAGCACCACATGCACCAGCCCCACCCCCAGGGCAGGCTGAGCCGGCCTAAATAAATAAATACATAAATAAATAAATAAATGAGGCTGATGGACGAAAGAGAATTGCCACAGGGCAGGCTGAGCCGGCCATAAAAATTAATTAAATAAATGGATGGATGGATGGATGGATGAGGCTGATAGACTAAAGAGAATTGCCACAAGTTGAGACCAACCTGGGGTACATAGTGAATTCAGGGGCAGCCTGAACTATACATTGAGACACTGTCTCAAAAAAAATAAAATATGGGGCCAGCGAGATAGCTCAGTGGTCTAAAGTGCTTGCGTAGGCAACCGCAGGGACTGTGGTTCGATCCCCGGCACCACATGCTATGCCAACCCCACCCCCAAAGCAGGCTGAGCCGGCCACAATGTAAAATAATAAATAAATAAAATTTTTAAAAAATAATAAAAAATAAAATAGCCTTGCAATCCTGCACTAAATACTAAATGCTTCATGGGATGGTTTTTGTTTGGTGTTTTTTTTTTTTTTTAGTTTGTTTTTTTTTTTAATTCTTCAGCTGGATTCTTTAGTCCCTTACATTTTATTTAATTTATCCTTTGGGTTTTTTTTTTGGCAGAACAGGCTCTTGCACTTGTCTGACAATGCCCTCAGGTCACGCTGGATTTCATTGTAGAGCTGGGGATCCAACCCAGATCCCCTGGGCCTGACTGTGTTTGTCGGAACAGACGCTTAAACAAGTGTGCCAGTCCACAGCCCCCACCCCTTACATTTTATTTAAGACTTTAATGAAAGTGCTTATTTCTTGGCAGACTGACCTGCCTGCAGGGTTCCTGAAAAAGGTTGTATCATCTTCTATGTCTATATAAGTGTCTAGAACAGACTCAATATGTAAGGCAAGAATGATCTGTTTTTGAAGGTTTTGTAAAAACCTCACTCAGTGAGGCTGTTCCTTCTACCAAGAGGATTCCAGCACTTGGGCTGGCTTCATTCACTCACATAGTGACCCTAACTGAGCAAGTTTCCTTTTCTGACTTTGTTTTGGTTTTGGTTTTTTTGTATTGGGGATCAAATTCAGGACACCTTGCACTTGCCAGGCAGGCACTTATGCCACTGAGCTTTCTGCCTGATTGTTTTTGGGTTTGTTTGTTTGTTTAGACAGAGTCTCACCATGTAGCCCACACTGGGCTCAAACTCATGGCGATCCTACCTCAACTTCCTAAGTGCTAGTATTAAAGGCTGTATCACCACACCCAGCTGTGAGATGATTTTTAACTTCTCAATTTTGAAAAAATGCATACTAGTCTAGTCAGGTTTCTTTTAAGTGCATGAAGATACTATTTTTTTCCTTTGGTACTAGGACTTGAACTCAGGACCTCACACTTCCCAGGCAAGTGCTGTCCCACTGAGCTATATCTCTAACCCCTTAAGTGCATGACAGCAATTTGTTTTTTCAGGAAGTTTTTCATTTAGGCTCACTTTCTTCATTACCATAAAATGTCCTTAGGAACTAGAGACAACAGGTCAAGTTATCTGTATTATTTCCATTTTCCTCTGAATGGATTGGCGTGTAAAGTGAGGAGCAGGTGCTCTCACCAACTGACGACTGATGTGTAGGACCTTGCTCCCACTGTGTACCCCAGTAGCCACATGCTCAGTTGAGTTTTACCTTTTCCTCCCTTTCTCCCTCAGTCTTAGGAAAGGTCCTCAGTGCTGTGGGCAGTGCCCAGCTATTGATGTCCCAGAAATTCCAGCAATTCCGGGGCCTCTGTGAGCAGAACTTGGTGAGTGTGGCGCTTCTTCTGGCACACAGAGCTTCCAGCCTCTGGCTGCCTGCCAGGCCTCCCAGGATGGGGCTTTGTGCCAGCAGGTCCTTGCCTCTGATTCCTTAATAGCAAGAGGACAGTGCTAGGCACTGGAACAGCCAGGTCCAGCCTTCCTGAACCAGACTGCTATGGAAGCCATGTGAGACTTCTGGTCAGCACACTCATGTGTCCAAGATGACACTCAACATAAGTTAGGTTTCCCTCATCCTCCTAGTCACTGGTCAGAGGCCCTGCCTGCTGGCCCATCGAAGCCCTGGGCAACATTTCCTGGGGAAGCCTGTAGCCCTGGGGGTGGGGAGTGGAAAGCATCTGTCTCCAGGACCTATAGGCTTTTGGGGCTTGTGTTGTCAAAAAACAGAAGAGTGCAAGGAAAGCAACATGGATTCTATGATACACCCTGAGAATGAGTCTTTCCACTACCCTGCTGGGCAACCCTGGCCAAGAGATGCTTTCCTGTAAAGGAGAACCACTGTGGTCTGCCTACACAAGGACAGGAGTGCCTTCCTCACCATTAGCCCTAAGGCAGGGGTGTTGGTCTTGGTCCACACATAGGTGCAGGGCTTTATTCCCTTTTTCCCAGTGGTTCCTACCACTGGGACTGACACCAGGGAGGATCTGGCTGTATTCACTCGCAGATGCTGACTGGACACTGGGATACAGTGTGGACTAGAAGGTGGACTAGCCAGAAGGTGGACTAGACTTTGAGAGACCTTACCCAGTGCTGGCAAGGCCAGGGGACCACGAAGTAGGACGAGCTTTCACTTTCCTGGCCACACTGATTTCTGTCTGCCCCATAGAACCCTGATGCCAACCCACGTCCAACAGCCCAGGACCTGGCAGGGTTCTGGGACCTGCTGCAGCTGTCTATTGAGGACATCAGCATGAAGTTTGATGAACTCTACCACCTCAAGGCCAACAGCTGGCAGCTGGTGGAGACCCCCGAGAAGAGGAAGGTGAGCATGGAGCAGTGCGGAGGGGAAGTCCAGGGACAAATTCCTGGTCGGCAATAACGCTGCCCACATCGGTCAGTGCTGCTTGGCTCCCTTCTCCGTGTGTCGTCTTGAGCTGGGCTCACGTCCATCACTGCGCGGGGTCCATGCTTGGCACTCGTCCAGCATGCTGCTCGCTCTGTAGAGTTGGGGCTGCCCCCTGAAGCATGCTATCCTGCCCTGCACGTTCCGGAAAGGGAGTCCTGGGAAAGGGGTGTCCATAGCACTAGTGGAGACATGGCTCTTGGAACCTTGGCGGCAGCACACTGGCCCTTTCTCCTGGGGCCTTGCTGCCAGGACTGGGGTCTGGGCCCAGTGACACCTGCCCTTAGCTGGTGGTCCTTGTAAGTTCTAATCCCCTAGGAGAGCATGTAAAATGTAACTGGGGAGTCAGATGTCCTAAATTTAATTCCCATGTCTGGCTGGGTGACCAGGTTCCTTGCTGCTCAAAGCAGGTGTGGGAATAGGTGATCTTTCTGTCCTCTTATTCTAGAACATTCAAAGATTCTAATAGCTCGCTTTTGGCTCCTTTACCTTGTGCCACTCCCACTGTCATCGCTTCTTGTGGCTTCAATTCCAACTGTGTGTTGCTTGTGCCTGGTGCAGGGAGGCGGGTGGGGAGGATGGGGACATACGAGCATATAGTGGGGGGTAGCACCACAGCAAATGTGGCACCTTTATTTTACTTTCGTTCCCTCCTCGCTGTCTCACTAAAGGAAGAGAAGAAACCACCCCCTCCAGTCCCAAAGAAGCCAGCCAAATCCAAGCCGGCAGTGAGCCGAGACAAGGCCTCAGATGCAGGAGACAAGCAGCGTCAGGAGGCCCGCAAGAGACTCCTGGCAGCCAAGCGGGCAGCTTCTGTGCGGCAGAACTCAGCCACAGAAAGTGCAGACAGCATCGAGATTTATGTCCCTGAGGCCCAGACCAGGCTCTGAGACCATGGAGAAGGAAGGAAACAGTTTTAAGTAATTAAAAAACAAAACAATACAGATGGAACAAAATTTAATCAACTGTATGGTTATTCTCTCTAGAGACCCTGAGCCAATTTTCAAATTGATGCATACAAGGGCTCACAATTTGGCTTTTTTGGGTCCCTCTCAGCTTTAGGTTATGAAGACTTCACATAAAAAACCATCAACAAAACTAAAAAACTTTTTTTTCCCCTCTTGCTGGCCGTGGTGGACTAGATAGATGGACTTCAGCAGCTCCCCGGCCCAGCCTCAGAGTGCGGTCTTTTTACTTGTTCTATCTAATGAGAACTTAAACTAGCTTGTTTACAAGACGACGACAGTCCAAGGGCAGCCTTGGGCACCTGCCATGTTCCTCCTCTTCCCAGCTGCCCTGCTCTGACCTTGGATTTTTCATTCTACATTTTTCTTTTCCCTTCAGAGCTCACACAGGGGTCACCATCAAGGCCAGCGGCTTTCTGGTTCAGTCCATTTTGTGGCTGAGGGCCCAGACAACAGCAAGATGGACACGCATCCCCTCCCCCACCAAGTGCTCACACACGCTTGCACGCGTGCACACAGATGGGCTGCCCTCCGCTGGGACCTGCCAGCCCTAGGCAGGGTCAGGCAGGACTCCCTCAGCAGATGAGCAGGGCGTTGGTCTCAGGAGAAATAAGGTGAAGCTACAATACCACACTCCAGCTGCTTTCTTTCCAGCTCCTTCCTTCAGCAGATTTAGGATTAATGGTGGCTTCCAGGGGTTGCTGTCCTTGGCCTCGCCTATGTCCAGTCCCCGAGGGCAGGTGGCGATGTGTACGTATGTGTATATATGCACATAGACCTTAGAGTGTATATTTAACAAACGCCCATCTGCTCACCCATGCCCACCAGCGCTGCCACCACCGACTCTCGGGCACCTGGCAGGAGTGTGAATAGCATATATTTTTACATGTACTATATCTAGGTGTGTGTACAAGTGTGTGTAAAAATATATACTTTGTGTGTAAGCAGCCTTTTTCAGGGGGAGGGAGGAGTCCTTCCCTCCTATTAGCCCAGCCTCTGAGTTTTGTTGCTTTTTTTTTTTTTTTTAAATCCAGTCATCCCACCCTGCATCCCCACTCCCAGGGTGTCATAAGCCCTGAGCTGCAAAGGCCCAGATCTATAGGGCGGGGTGGAGAGGGCAGGGCTAGGGAGGGCAGGCAGGCAGCAGGGGCCGTGTGCAACAGAGCTCAGCACACGAGGGGCTGCTCTATACTGTGTATACAATCAAGGGCACTGGAGACATTCTTCTTGTCTGGTGTGTGCTGCAAGGGTGAACCAAGGGCCTGCTCTGGGGCCCCATTCCAGCTTGGCCGCTGTCTGTGACCTTGGGCAAGTCACTTGACCTCTGTGTGCCTCAACTTCCTCCTCTGTAAAATGGGGACAGTCCCCGCCCCTCCCTACCTCACAGGCATGTTGTGAGAATAAATGAGGTAATGTGTACCATGGGCTCGTGGTGTTATTGCATGGGATGGGCCAGGATCAGGTAAGGAGTGTGGCAGTGGACGTTTCCACAAAACAGCCTGAGTCAGACCCCTGCCCTATGTCAGCGCTTTGTAGATGGCTGGTGAGTGTAAACCCTAATTACAGCTCTATCAGGTGCTAACTCTGTGATCCTGGGTAAGAAACTGACACACCCTCATCTGGAAAGCATGTGTGTCACATTTAGTCTACCAGCTTACTGTGCAAAATTCGTGCTGTGTGTGGTGCGGCACACCTGTAACCTCAGCACTTGGGAGGCTGAGGCAGGAGGACTAACACAAGTTTGAGGCCACCTGGGCTACACAGTGAGTTCAAGCCGGCCTGAACTGCATTAGCAAGACCGTCTCAAAAAAAAAAAATTGTAAATGTGCATCAATAGCTGCTTCAGCCTTTCTTGGGGCCAGTGTGATGGTTCAGCGGTCTAAAGCGCCTGCTTAGGAAAGCTTAGGCAACTGCAGGGATGACCATGGTTCGATCCTCAGCACCACATGCTGCACCAGCTCCACCCCCAGGTCAGGCTGAGCCAGCCATAAAAAAAAAAATAGTTGCTGCAATAGGAACCAGGATGGACAGACAACTTCCAGATGTAAACATCCCACATCTAAGATAGCCATCAGTCCCCTAACAGCCGCCTCCCCTGACAGGCATGCACAAAACTGGCAACGATGCCAGGCACAGGTTGCCCACAGAGCTCAGGTGTATGACAGAAAATGCAGTGCAGCAGAATGAGGGAGCAGGAAGCAAGCAGCACACCACGCTTGGCCTAGGCAGCAGCACTCTGATCCAGACCACAAGGATGGAGTGGGGAAAGGACACTGCAGGCAGAAGACACAGTAGGTACCAAACCTGAGTGGTAGGAGGAGCTCTTAACAGTCTTGGGTCAGGCTCTGGAGGTATAGTCACCCTGTCTCTTCCTTGGACCCACCTGGATACCAGGGACCTCAACTCGAGACACAGACTGCACCTTTGCAAGTATCTCCCCAGCTTGCAGAGCCCTTCCAGCTGTGGCAAGGCCCGTGCTCAAAGCGCTTTCCCTGTGGCCCTGGATCCCAATACATCTACTTTTTTTTTCGTGTGTGTGTGTGTGTGTGTGTGTGTGTGTGTGTGTGTGTGTGTGTGATAGGTTCTCATGTAGTAGTTGAGCTCACTTTGTAGCCCGGGCTGGCTTTACACTTACAGTGATCCTCCTGTCTCAACCTCCTGAGTGCTGGG
This sequence comes from Capromys pilorides, assembly GCA_004027915.1. NCBI lineage: Eukaryota > Metazoa > Chordata > Mammalia > Rodentia > Capromyidae > Capromys > Capromys pilorides. The sequence continues at coordinate 41,819 of PVKN010000844.1, forward strand.
ATTTCAGGCATGTGCCACCATGCCCTGCTCAAATATACCTTCATTAATGATGGCTAAGTAACCATGGGTGACTCTCAAGCATGTCTGGGGCTGCTGCCTCCCTGGACTCTACCTGCTTAGAGACCCAGTGTGGGTGAACTGAGGGTAAGAGGTTCTATTTGCAGTTGTGTTGGTTCAGGCCTACATTTCTACACCTAGCACTGAGCCAGCCATTCAAAGGTGTGAGTGAATATAAGGAAAGACACCAAGCTGGACTGAGCCACCAGCCAAGTGGCAGCCCAGCTGTACCCCCAAAGGGCTTCAGGAGACCCTTAGCCCTTGAGCACTAGATTCCTGTTGTGGTACAGCAAGGCTCTTGAGGTTAGATCAGGCCTCAGGGAAAGAGGCGCTCTCCGGATATGTGAAGTGGCTAGGAGATGGTATGCAGAATCTGGGCCTCTAGAACTATCACTCTGGACCTAGTGGTAGAGACCCACGTCCACCCCACCACAAAGTTATCTCTGGCCTGGCAATACCCTCATCACCCTAAGCAAAGCAATCTTTTTTGTACCTACATCTCTTCTACCTTGGAAGGCACATAGCCCCCAGGAACTAATGCTGCCTAAACTGCCAAACATACTCCAGGGACCCCATTACCAGTGGCCTATATGGCTTTTCCCTAGCTCATGCAGATCCAATTAAGGGTTGCTCCTTCAGTTACCGTGCTTCTCTAATGTCTAAATATCAAAAAGTTTCCCCATCATTTTTTCCCTTTTTCATGATAGTATCCAAGCATCTTATAGACTATTGTATAATTTGGATTTATCTGTTTTGACTACATTCAGAGTAACCATTTTGAAAAGGATGACTTAGGGGCCGGCAAGATGGTTCAGTGGTCTAAAGCGCCTGCTTAGGAGGGCTCAGGCAACTGCGGGGACTGCAGTTCGATCCCCGGCACCACATGCTGCGCCAGCGCCACCACCAGGGCAGGCTGAGCCAGCCACAAAATGAATAAACAAACAAACAAACAAACACAAGCAAACAAATAAATAAATAAATAAAATTAAAAAAAAAAAAAAAAAAAGAAAAGGATGACTTAGATGCTGTCCCATTTCTCATACTCTGTTCCATCAGGAAGACAGCTGTCTTCAGGGAACGGCTGACAGCAGCATCCCAGAGAAGCTGACAGTGAGTTCTCTACTTTCTGGTGCCAAATCCCAGGCCCAAGGGAATGGAGAAGACCTAGGGCCAAGATGGACAGGAAGCACCTGCTGGAGGCTATTGGACGATCAAGGAAGAAACCCTGAGGAACAGGAGACTTAAGACACCTTGAGTCCCAAGAAGCCCAAACAGCCACAGATGTAAGAGCAGGGAGACCCAAGCTTTCTTTCTGGAACCTCAAGCTTCCCCAAGTTTGCAAGGCCCCAGTCCTGTGCAGTTGCCATCTCCTAGAGAGCAGAGAGGGGGACCCAGCTGGTACTAAGAGCAGCACTGGGCCCTAGCACAGGACAGCAACACAAAGCCATTGGTGCCAGTTATTTGCAGGCCAAGCATGTGGATCCTGTAAGGGTAAATGGTGCCCAGGACAGGCCAGCTGAGATGCTGTGTACCAGCAGCAATGGAACAGGCTCATGACAGAAATCTAGATGTGTCTCCTGCCCATCTGAATCTGGCCAAAACCAGCATGACAGTCTGACCCCTGCCTTGCGGCAACCAGAGGGGAAATTTCAGTATCAAAGGGGATGCATCACTGCCTAGAACCCTACACCACCTCCTCCCCTTGGCCTTGAGGCACTCCCAGCACACCTCTGATGAAAACTCGGCCACTACCCTCCAGCCTGCGGGTCGGACACACAGCACTTCTTGCCAACTCTTCCCTCTGCTCCCAGGCCAGGCCAGTGCCAGTCCCCTGCTCTATACTTGGTCACTCTCTCTGCCAGGATGACACTTCTACCTGTGTTGCTATACACAAGCAACTATCTACGCTGCGGATGTAGCTCAGTAGCAGAGTACTTTCCCAGCACAAATGAAGCCCTGAGTTCCATCCCCAGCTTTGCAAAAGTGAAAAAGATCAATGAGTGAAAATCTAAAATAGGGGCCGGCAAGATGGTTCAGTGGTCTAAAACGCCTGCTTAGGAAAGCTCAGACAACTGCAGGGACTGCGGTTCGATCCCCGGCACCACATGCTGCGCCAGCGCCACCACCAGGGTAGGCTGAGCCAGCCATAAAATAAATAAAGAAACAAGCAAATAAATAAATAAATTTTTTAAAAAATAAAATCTAATAATGAAAGGTGCAGTCCCAAAGTAGCATCCTACATTATTCATGAAAAAACTAATTACAAAGGAAAAAGCATTAATTTTATGATAGATAAAGCTATATACCTGGACACTACTTGAACTAAGTGGTTAAAGGACTTATCACTAGTGTCATGGTTTGGAGTTTTTGCAAGAAGAACAACATAAGACACATTTTATGAGATTATAATCACCCAAAAATTCATACACAAGAGTACAAGAAATCTGTCCACACATAAAAGACTTTCATAGAATCCAGATGAGACCTGGATCCTAACATCCTGCATGAGTGCAGCAGAGGGCCTAGAGCCCAAAACAGTGCCTCTTCACAAGTCCACCTGGGGGCCGACAGCACACAACAACGTCTCATGCAGGTCCGCTTCACAGATCTGTACTGGAAAAGACAAAAGGTCACTGGAGGAAGCTAAAAAGTCTATGCCAGTGGGATGAAGGATCTGTGCGAGTAGGCTGGAGGTTCTGAACTGGTGCCAGGAAGCGATGCTCACCGTAAGCACCAGAGCTCCCCGCCAAGTATCACAGCCCTCCTCAGCAACAGTGGGGTCCCGAGCTCTTCCAGGGATGAGGAAACCTGAGTTCTCATCAGGAAGGCCAACATGATAAGCTTCTCCACAAGGCTGAGCTGTGTACCATCTTCCTCTATGGAGCCAGGAAGTGATGCTCAAGATGAGCATGATGGGGCCAGGGATATAACTCAACAGCATAGGTGCCTGCCTGGCAAGCACAAGGTCCCAAGTTTGATCCCTGGTACAGGGGGAAAAAAAAAAAGATGAGCATGACAAGGGCCCCCAGCAGAATAGCCCAAGAAAACCAGCAGTTTACAATAGCTTCTCCAAACAGCATGTGTAACAGCCTCTCATCAGCTTTTCCAGTTCTGCCTCTTATGCTGCTGGCAACAGTCCTCAGGGGGGCCTTCCACCCCTAGCACCATATTAGTTCAATTCAGCTGGGTTTTACAGATTGACCTTCAGTTAGCAACCCACGACAACCAATGATGGGAATGACAAATATATCTCCATTAAAAAAAAAAAAAAAAAAATACAGGGGCTGGGGAGATAGCTCCATGGCACAAGTGCATGCTGGGCAAGTGCAAGGTCATGAACTCAAACCCCGGTCCCACAAAAAAAAAAATCCTTCAAGCTTTCAATACAGATAAATAAATAAATGTACTATACAGATACTAACTCCAAGCAGAAAATCCAGTTGATAGCATCTTTAATGGAAAAACATAGCTTCTCTTAAAATCATGAATAAGGACGGTTGTCCCCTCACTGTTTGTATTAAAACTTTATTTATTTATTCATTTATTTATTTATTTATGGCCGGCTCAGCCTGCCCTGGGGGTGGCGCTGGCACAGCATGTGGTGCCAGGGATTGAACCACAGTTCCTGTGATTGCCTAAGCTTGCCTAAGCAGGCACTTTAGACCACCATCTCACTGGCCCCACTGCTTGTATTCAACTCTGGAAGCCACAGCCAAGCCAGGGAAAATAGGAAAAAAATTTAACATTAAAAGCTAATAAAAGGCGGGCGTGATGGCACTCGCCTGTAATCCCAGCACTTGGGAGGCTGAGGCAGGATTGGTGTGAGTTTGAGACCAGCCTGGGCTACAAAGTGAGCTCAAGGCCAGCCTGAACTGCATAGCGAGACCCTGTCTCAAAAAAAAAAAAAGACTAATAAAAATAAAGGAATCCAGGTTGGAAATTAATAAATAAAACTCTCTTACAAGATAACATGATTTTTCCTAAGGATTTAAAAAAGAACCATTACAAAAGAATTTATTAAAATAATGACTTTAACGAAGTATGAATACACTATCAATATAAATCCACTCTATTTGTATGATCTGCTGTGATGCCATAAATGTTGCCTCTGTCCCTAGTTCCTTATACCTAACTTCTAAAGCTCTTAGAATCCCTAGTGTGTCTTGTAATGAGTGATGACAACGACGGCTGGGTCCTTCCAGATGGGAGCCGTCAGCAGAAAGGCCAGCTGGTCAGTAGAGGACGAACTTCCAGCTCCCCTCCTGCAATCCCTGGGGTATGAGAGGGGCTGGAGATCGGCCAGTGAGCAGTGATGTAATCAGCTACACCTATATAATGACACGGCCATCAAGACCCCCACACAACACGGGATATGGGGAGCTGCGGAGAATTGCTGACCCACTGAGCTGCCATGAGGATGGCACCCAGGGAGGGCCCAGAAGCTCCACGCACCATCACTCCAATACCCTGCCCTTGGGCTGGGGAGATAGCTCAGTAAAATAAGCGCTTGCCTGGCCAGCCTAAGGTCCTGAGTTCAATCCCCAGTAGTAAAAAAAAAAAAAAAAAAAACTGCCCTGTGCACCTGCATCCGGAAGTCCTGAGTTGTAGCCCTCATGATACACTTGTGACAGTAGTTATGTTAACCTAAGTGTTCTGTCACATTATTAGAGCTAGGGGATAGTTGTAGGAATCCTTGATTTGTAGTCATTTTGGACAGAAGTGTGGTAACATGAGGACCAATACTTGTGATCAGCATTGGAAGTGAAAACAACCCTGCAGGACGGAAGCTTTAACCTGCAGGGGCTTGGGCTGGGGTTGTAGCTCAGTGGCACAGTGCCTGCCTAGCAAGTGTGAGGTTCTGAGTTCAATCCTGGTACCTAAATAAATAAATAAATAAATAAATAAACAAACAAACAAACCTGTGGTGTCTTATGTGCACTCCAGTTAGTTTCAGAAAAGAAGTGAATAGTAAAATAAGTGACTGGTGCCAAGAGTCAAAAATTGGTTGGTATGAGAAAATCCTCATATTCGGAGCAAGAAATATCATGAGTAGTTTAACCATTACTGAACAATCCAAAAGTGAAATTAGGGCCGGCCTGATAGCTCAGTGAACTAAAGCGCCTGCTTAGGCAGAGTGCAGCGGCCAGGTTCAGTCCCTGTTGTATCATGCCAGGCACGCCCACATCGCACACTGATATGGTGATTGAGACTAGGCATGGTGGTAACCGCCTGTAATCCCAGCACTTGGGAGGTTGAAAAGTGAAGGATCACTACAGTCCGATCTAGAAGTGAGACCCTGAATACCCTGTAGACACTGCCCTAAACACAAACACACAAACACACACACACACACACACACACACACACACACACACACAGAGTGAAATTAAGCAAACAATTTTAGGTACAATAATACCCAAATGAATAAAATATTTAACAATAAATGTGATAACATTTGGTGCCTTGAAAACTATTTTTAAAACTTCAAAATTGTAAAAGATATAATAATAAAAATAAAAATAAAGGGACTGGAGAGATAGCTCAGCCATCTTAAAGCCTGCTTGGCAAGCGCAAGGACCCTGGCTCGATCCCCAGTATTGCATGCTGTGAGCCATGCTGATCACTGAAGCTGGGCATGGTGGCTCACACCTGTAATCCCAGCACTGGGGAGGCTGAGACAGGAGGATCACTAGGAGTCTGAGCTGCATAGGGAGACAATGTACCAAATAACGCATTCATGGCAGCACTTCCCCAAAATAAATCTACATACAAATCCAACACAGTCATTAAAATCTCAGTTCCCACTGTGTGTAGCGACACATTAGGAGGCTGAAGCAGGAGGACTCCAAGGTTGAGCTCGCCCTGAGCAATTCAGTGACTTAGCAAGAACTTGTCTCAAAATAAAAAATAAAAAAATTCAATAGAAATTAAATAAACATAAAAAAATAATTTACAAAGGGCTGAGAGCCAACTATGCTGCAACTCGCCTATAATCTCAGCATTTGGGAGGCCGAGGAAGGAATGAGTTCAAATCCAGCCTACACTGCACAAGTTAGACCCTATCTCAAAAAAAAAAAAAAAGTGGAGGCTTAGGCACAAGACCTCTGGGCTCAATCCCCAGCATTTAAGTACATAAATAAGACCCTGATCCTTTTTCTGTAGACACTGAGCTGATCTTAAATTCACATGGAAATACATGGTACTCTCAATTGATCCTCAAAAAGAACAAAGTTGAATTGTACACTTCACAATTTCAAAACTTAGTATAAAAATTAATCATCAAGACTGTATAGAAATGGGAAAAGGGTAGACATACATACCAGTGAAATAGTTAAGAGCCCAAAAGTAAACCCATACAGTTAGGGGCAATTGAATAATCTTAACTGGTTTAAGCCTCAAGAAACAGTGCTGGGGGCCAGCGAGATAGCTCAGCAGACTAAAGCATCTGCTTAGGTAAGCTTAGGCCAGCTCAGGAACTGTGGTTCAATCCCGGGCACCATATGCTCACCAGCCTCGCCCCTCCAGGTGTGGTAGCCAACATCTGTAATCCCAGCAATGGAGAGACTGAAAGCAAGAGGATTGCCACAAGTCCTAGCTGCATAGTGAGACCCTGCAACAACCAAATATATACATACATGCACACATACATACACATACATACATACATACATACATGCTGGGACAACTGGATAGCCAAATGCAAATGAAGAGAAGTGGACCTGTACCTCACACACACACAAAATTCACTCCAAGTGAATTAAAGATCTACTTTAAGAGGTATAGCCAGGCATGGGGCACATGTCTCCAATCCCAGCACACAGGATGCTGGACCAGGATTGCCTTGAGTTTGAGGCCAGCCTGGGCTACACAGTGAGTTCAAGGACAGCCTGAACTACAAAGACACTGTCTCAGAACACCAAATGGTAAGTAGCAGAGAAAAAAACTCTCAAAGACTTGGCATCCTAATGTGGAAATATAGCAACATGAGGAGCAAGTGGGTCTCTGGGACTCAGCAAGGATTTGAAGCAAAAATTGAAGCCCATGAGAGTGAAGAGATCTCAAAGCACGAGAAGGAGGTGATAAGCGGCACATGCTCACTAAGCCCTGACTCACCGCACGGGAGGGGTGCCCCGAACCTGCAGACGCACAGTGACAACTAGCGATCCTAAAGGCCTCCAAGCAGAAGCACACCAACAGAACAGAGCCATGGATGCAGCATACTGCAGTGGCGGTAAGCTATTTGGGTTCAGACATCCCCCAGAAGTAGCAGAGATGGCCTGTAGCCATCTTGGCAAGAGGCCAACTGAGACTGGAACTCAGAGCAGCAACAGGCTGGCTCAGTCCAGCGGCTTTGGGACCAGGGTTCGAACTTATGACCTTGCACTTGCCAGGCAGGCACTTGTGCGACAAAGCTATCTCTCTGGCCCCTGTCCAGTGGCTTCTAAGGTCAGGGTGAAGTGGAAGTGAGTTTAAATTGCAGGAGGTCAAGCCAAACTGAAGCCAGCAGGAGGCACAGAGCTGCAGGATAAACAAACTACATTCCAGCCTCACAATAAGAGACCAGCCTGAACTTCAGTGGAACTGACGTACAGGGCTGCTGGAACTGTCCCACCAAAAAGCTATGGGCGGCTTGCTGGGATTGACCAACATGGAGTTGGACTCACCTGCTCACTTTGTCTAACAGTGACAGCAGACACACGCCTTGGCATCAACGTTTTTTTCTTTTTTAAAAGTTTTTTCTCGTTTTTGTTTGGCTTTTTCTGTTTTCTTTATTCTACATGAGTGTAAACACTTTCTAGTTTTTTGGTGTTCTTTTCTGTGCTCATTTTAATTTCTTCCTTCTCTGTCCCTCCTGTCTTTGTTTCCCAAAGTCTGTGTAATCTTTCTCGAGTGTGCAGTCTTCCTTTGTCCTCCAGTCTTGCCTCTAGTCTCTTCTTCAATTTCTCTATTTTCCTCTTAACCCCTTTTAAATTTCTCCCCAGAGGGTAAAATGCCCATACTGAGGGCATACTTCTTAAAATTATTATTTGTTTTTTTGCAGTACCAGGCACTGAACTTGGGACTCGTGCTTGCTTGGCAGGCGCATATGTCACAGAGCTATCTCCCCAGCTGAGGGCACACTTACTATACATAACTTTCTGGTTTTAGAAGAAAGTCAATAGCTACCACAGTTTATCAATCTCTGGGCTGTTTGATGCTATTGTTATTGCTGACCTGCCATAGTGATAGAACTGTTCTAATCAGTTGTTCTTCCTTGTATGCCAACTGAGATTGCGTAAGGGTCATAAACAATACAATACACCACCGCCAGAGAACTAGGGGCTAGGCCAAATAGGCAGCAACTTCTCATCTCCAATAAATTGAAAAGTTAAGATTTGGAAACACTCAAATGCCAGAAGCCAGCTGCCTCTGGAAGACATCTCTGAAAAGTACCCACTTACTAAGTGTTCAAAATACTAGCAACAAAGCTACTTGCCATAAGCAATTTATGAGCATAATCTAGGAATTACACTTTTTAAAAAAAGAAAATGAGAAGATGATGAAGCAAGATGCAACTGCAAACTTTCAGCTCACCAAAGGCAAAGCCCAGGAGAAATGAGGTGAAACAATCCAAAAGCCACCCACCTAGATGCTCTGAAGTGGTAATGATGCAAAGCAGACGAATAGGACTCTTAAAAAACCAAATCAGAAATAATTTTTCAGCCAACTAGAGATGGTAATCATAATGAAAGATGTGGTTAGCAGCTCTAGAGCAGATATGGGTAAAAATAAAATTTAGGAAAATGATGAAATCATGAATGCCTAACATAGTAAAGAAATGGAATCTATGAAACATAAGGGGATTTGGTGGTCTTTAGGTGGTCCCCAGGAGAAAATGGCAAGAGGATTTAGAAAATAAAGACAGGAGAGCTGAGGTCAGGTGGTGGACCATGCCAGACTGGCAAAGGACCCCAGAACAACAGTAGGGGCATTGACTTCTATCTTTGCAAAGCTGTAAGACACAAGGTTGCATAGCAATTAACAGCCACAATGTCCAGGCAGGATGTTTTTCTCAAGACTGAGGTAACTTGACTGCTTTAAGCAATGAGGTCTCATCCCACCCTCCCACAGATGGTCAACTTCCAGCTTCAGTGGCTCCTAACATCTCTCCCTTTACTGTTTTGTTGTGTGAATGATGAATGTTCTGTTGCAGTTGGAAAAGCTTGTATTTGGAGAACTCCTTAGAAGACCTTTTTACCTGGCATGCCGGTGCAATGATTTTTAGTACTTGTATTCAGTGGTTTAACCCTATAAAGCCCAAAAGTCCATAAAAGTAGTGAGTTATCAATATAGCTGGCAATTGTCAGAAGCTGTTAGTGATTTAACCTTTTACAGCTTAGCAAATTATGGCATTACTTTTTAAATCTTAAGGTTATACTTCTCTGCCAGATGGTTAAGACCAAGATGAGACCCGTATAAATAAAAAAATTACCATTTTGCTATCTAACAGGCTCAGTTAAACCTTCTCAGGTTACTCTGGAACCAAGTATAGCACCTCCTAGATCTTCTAACAGTGTCAGCCATGTGGATTGAGTCATAGCCATTACTTGACCAAGTTGAGATTTTTTTCTTCTTTCCAGGTCCTTTCCTTAGGCAAACTACACATTGTCACTCACTTTCCTCTGTGGTC
>PVKN010000844.1:51645-62645 GCA_004027915.1 Capromys pilorides
GTAACATTACTATCCATCTCAATATAAAACACATTAGACATAAAATGGAACTGTTATTTTCTAACGACCATGGATATTCTAATATTTAAATCCTTATAGAATGTTGAAAGACAACACTTATGTTTACACAGAAATTTAGAAAGCTAAATCATATACTACACTTGCAGCATGACAATCCTGATGACATCTTGTGACATATTTAAATTTTCTTTTTTTTAAATTTATTTATTTATTTATTCACTCATTCATGTTATGGCCGGCTCAGCCTGCCATGGGGATAGGGCTGGCGCAGCATGTGGTGCCAGGGATTGAACCACAGTCCCTGCAGTTGCCTAAGCTTTCCTAAGCAGGAGCTTTAGACCGCTGAGCTATCTCACCGGCCCACTTAAATTTTCATTTTGATATAACCTTTTTAGCCAATCATCTCTATCTAAATAAGAAACTTTGCGTAATTTGTCATTCTTTACTAAGATATGTACCACAAGTTTTTTTAAGGCAAAGGTCTGAATCTAAACTAAAAGTCTTATTACAATAAGCAATCTTTGTTTTAAATTTTGAAAAACATACATCTGGAATCATGAATATATTTAATACACCATGAGATTAACAATAATGAATTACCATATACATGTGAAAACTTTGTTTCTTAATTTAGTTTTGTACCGAGATTATCTTTTATGAGAAAACCTTACCATAACTTTTTTGAAAAATTTTATCTTTTGAACAATGACCAAATTATTGGGATGTCTCCCAACAGATTATTGCGATTACTGGGGGCTCCTTAATAAACAAAGGTTGGCCACCCTTCTATTCACCAATTGGCATCCCATCCAATAATCTCTTCCCACCCTAAAGAATTTTTGCTAATTATCTTAATTTTTTGATGATGTGTGAGTGAAACAATTTCGATAACACTTAGGCCAGCTGTTACAAGAGAGCATGGTTTTAAGCCTACATCCCAAAGATGAAATAAAGAGATGAGGAACAGCTATTCACAGAATGACATACAAACACATAAACAAATACACAAAACACACAAACATCTTTACAAGAAATTTTTTTTTTTTTATTTTTTGTGGCTGGCTCAATCTGCCCTTGGGGCAGGGCTGGAGTGACATGTGGTACTGGGGATCCAACCACAGTCCCTGCACTTGCCTAAGCAGGCACTTTAGACCACTGAGCTATCACGCCAATACAAATATATTCTTGACCAAATTGAAGTATAGTTAACTTTTATAATTTTTTCAAATTTATTTATTTATTTTTGTCTTTTTGAGACAGGGTCTCGCTATGCAGTTCTGGCTGGCCTTGAGCTCACTTTTATAGCCCAGGCTGGTCTCAAACTCACATCGATCCTCCTGCCTCAGCCTCTCAAGTGCTGGGATTATGGGCGTGTGCCACCACACCCAGCTATTTTTTGAAATTTATAACTATAGATAAATTAATCAGTTTGTTATTTGTCAATTAGCAGAAATCTCCTACCTGAAAAATTTGGAATAGAACCTTTCATCTATGTGTTTTTGCAATTTTTGTATTTTGTCTTAATACTGGTAAAATTTAGCTCAGTTATCTCTATATAGTCTATATCTATAGATACAGGTCTACAGACTTTAGACCTTAGATTTCCATTTTGTCAATTCTTTCAGTAGGTCCCAGGTTGAATCATTGTGGTAAACTTCTTATCCAGATCTGGCTTCAGAGTACAAGCTGACAGCACACTCTGGTACCCAAATAGGTCGCTCAGCATTCTCAGGAAAAACACAAGCATATCCTGTACTGCAGGTAACTAGGAGACTGTGTCCCTTCCATTTTTCAGTATGGAGATCTCTCCAAAGGACCCTTACTAGACTTTTCTTTTACCTGATGGATTTGTCTTTCTGCTACTATACTTTTACCTCTTGTAGAATTTAAAAAGCTAAAAGTATACATTGCCAAGTGAAGTCTGAGGTGTGAATTTCATAGGGAAAGATTCCCCCTTTTGTTTTTGCAGTTGAACTTTTATCACACAGTGAGCATGTTCAACAATTCCTTGATGTTGAGGGTTATAAGAAATTTCTGTGATAAGGGAAATATGAGAGGTTTTATAAACCTTTTGGGAGGTGGCACTTGTATATGCTGGGCCACTGTGAGTTTTAAGTGTCCATGGGCAGCCAAGGCACTAAAGGCATCCAAACTGTAAGCAATGACATGTTTAGCCACTTCACCAGTATGGAAGAAGCCAAAATAAAACCTGAGCCAGGTGTGGTGGCACACACCTGTAATCCCAGCACTTAAGAGGCTGAGGCAGGAGGATCAGTGCGAGTTCGAGACCAGCCTGGGCTACAAAAGTGAGCTAAAGCAAGCCTGAACTGCACAGGGAGATCCTGTCTCAAAAAGACTAAATCATGACGCATGCCTATAATCCCAGCACTTGGGAGGCTGAGGCAGGAGGATCAGTGCGAGTTCGAGACCAGCCTGGGCTACAAAAGTGAGCTCAAGGCCAACCTGAATTGCATAGTGAGACCCTGTCTCAAAAAGAAAAAAAAAAAAAAAAAAGACAAAAATCAATCAATCAACCAATCAATCCATCCATCCATACATCCATCCTGAGAGTGTCCATTGAAAGATGGACCCAACATAACCAAATTTGGGAATATGAGTGACATCCAACTTCTACTGGGGTCTGGGGTCTAAATCTGAGGGACTGACCCCCTTAGAAGGTGAGGGAAAATGTATTGTACATGAGAAACATTGTTTAATAACTATGCCTTGGGCCTGTTTCTAGAACAAATGGAACCATTCAGGTGATAAAAGGTGGCATGAGAAGCAGAAGCCTGTTGAATGGTATCTGAGGGAGCAACAGTAACAGCACGCAGCAATCTGTCCATAGTGGTGAGGGGTCCTGGAATTGAGAACGAGAACATACACCCTGGCCAATAAAACAGGGAACATGACCTGACTATATATCAACTTGGAGAGTGTGAAGTAAATGAATCCACTTTGCACTGCTCTGAAATCTGGTACCTCTCTTTCTTAGGGTTGAAGTTCTCACTCTCCTGATGTCTGGGTTTCTACAGCTTCTCCTTGAAGAAAGCATCAGTAAGGATTTTCACTTTGCTGATATCAATTTTTGTGGAGATGAGAATGACAAATTTCTGGTGTGTTCTTTGTCAAGGAACACAATTAAGGCTAATCAAGATGATGCTGGGAGTGATGCTAGCTCAAAGTTTTCTCACATGCTGACTGAAGGATTTCTTGCTGTGGCTCAACAGCTTTTGGGCACATCTTCAGTAGGGTAGTATCTAGGCATTTTTTGAAGCTTAACCATCCAGGTACCACCATTACTGTCACCACCAACTGGTTTTATGACAATAGCAAGAACCTTCACCTTTTCCTTCTCAACCTTCAATTTAGCAACTGTGTACTTTCTCTTGTATAAAGCCTTTCTGGATTAAGAGTATCTACCAATTCCTCTTACCAGGACCGGGGTTTCTGCTGCACTGGGGCTGCACCTTCTTAGATTTTTTTTGCCTTGACCTTATCCTTTTTACTGGCAGCAGCCTTCTTGGCTTTGGGTGTCTTCTCTTTAGTATCTGGCTTCTCAGTTTTTCTGGGACACCTTCTTGCAAGATGGGAAAAAGCAAAAAAGATCTTCTTGACCAGTATATATAGTGGCAGTTTCAATGTGGCACATTACACTGCAGACTTAAGCATTGTATGAAAGAGGTTAATTGAAGTGGATAAATGATCTTGTAAGGCCCACATAACTGCTTGTAATTTAGTCTTTTGTGCAAAAGAGAAACCTGTATCTGCATTCTGGGAGAGAAGGCCATTACTTAACCTCCCCTTTGCAAACATGAGCCCTCTGTGAAGATGGAGATGTCCCCTGGTACGGGGACTGAGCTTATTTTTGAAGAGAAGACAAAGGGTGAAGGAAGCAAATTGAATTAATTTATCTGATAGTGATAATAACGATAGTGCAGATTGCCAAGAGAATTAAAACTGCCATAACCAACTTGCTGAATCAAAGAAAAGAAAACAATAGTTTGCATTTCATGACCAAAGAGTTGAACTGTATGTGTTCTGCCTCAGCATCCATCATGAAACTATACTCACATAGTTTCATGTGGAGCACACGGTATACATAGTCACTGTTTTGTTTTATTTTGTTTTTGTGTGTGTGTGTGGTTCTGGGGATTGAACTCATGACCTTGTGCTTGCCAGGCAAGTGCTTATTCCACTGAACTACCTCCCCCACCCATAGCCATTGTAAAGGACCCTGAGACTGCCATAGGACCCCTGTCAGCATATAGTGAGTCTGGAAATTAATTAAAAATATTGGCAGACATGGATCAACTCTAGAGAGCGGAGCATTCGAAAGAGCCAGATTAACTTTATGTAAGGTAGTTTTAGCCTTTGGTGTATCCTTGGAGAGGTGGGGGAAAGTCTCCTTTGAGAATGTCGAAGGAAGGACTTATATAAGTATATAGCTTATGAGCTAGGCAGAGCCAATTAATGCTATCAAGTAAAGTCTGAAAATCAATTAGGGTTGCAAGATGTTAAACCTGGATCTGAACAGTTTGGGGCACAATATGCCTCTATTGAATAAGGTATCCAAAATATGAAAAAGGCACCATAGTTAGTGTGTTTTCAGGGCCTCCCACTAGAGATGCATTGAGAAGGGCATCATCTAACTAGATAAAATTGGACATAAGGTGGATGGGGATTCATGTACTAGAAGAATGTCATCTGCATAGTGCATAAGATAGGCAGATGGACAGGCCTGAGGTACTGACACAATGACTCCAGCCATAAACTCCTGGCACAGGGTTGGACTATTTGCCATTCCTTGTAGCAGACACCACCACTGGAAGCAATGCATAGAGGCCTGACTATTAATAGAGGGTAAACTAAAAGCAAAATGAGAGATAGAAAAGAAAGAGGCTTGGGGCTGGAGAGACAGTTCAGGGCATAAGCATCTACTTGGCAAGCGCAAGGTCCCAAGTCCGCTCCTGGCCCTGTGTGCCCCCCACATGCCATGCCAGCCCCAAAACCGGGTATGGTGAGTGGTACATGCCTGTAATTCCAGCACTCAGGAAATTGAGACTGGAGAATCGCTGTGTGTTAGACACCAGCCTGAGAACTAGAAAAGTGAGCACAGGGCCAGCCCAAACTACATAGCTAGACTCTGTCTCAAAAAAAATCAAAACCAAAACCAAAAACAAGAAAGCAGTCTTTTAAATCAATCACCATAAGAGAAAATTGTAAAACAGCTATAGGACTGGGCAATCCCTGTTGCAGTATTGCCATAGGTTCCACTGTGCAACTGATTGCCCACAGGTCCTACAGCAGTCTCCATCTTCCTCACTTTTTTTTTTTTTCCTACAAAATTGGGGTATTCCAAGTGGCGTATTCCAGGTGCTCCACCATCACCTGTTCATTAACCAGTGTATGAGGTGCTGTAATCTCCTGAGGGGCCACTGATCAACCCAAACAGGGTCATCAGACATGCACGTTATCTTTGTCGTCATCCATGGGATTAGAGAAGAGATCAAGGCCCGTTCTGAAAATGCGAGGATGAGTAGCTTATGCCAAAATGGTCCCTTTCAGGAATAACTGGAAGAGGTTCTTTTCTCCCTTGTTTTTACCAAGTCCTTGAGTGGCAGAGAAACACTGTTATAACATTTAATGAGTGACCAGGGAGTTAGGCCTAACCAAAAATGCTCCCATATGTCACAAAACCGTAGAGTGGTATATGGGAGAGAACAGAAGGAGAGAAATATCAAAATGGCCTTCTGCGTCTCTCTGGGTTAGCAGTTTAGCACTTTTGCTAGGGTAACAAATACAAAATAAATAAATAAATAAATATCTTTCCCTCAATGGTTAATTCCATCGCAGGGTGGGGGGGGGACTTATTTATTTATTTACTTACTTATTTTTGTGTTTTTGAGACAGGGTCTCGCTATGCAGTTCAGGCTGGCCTTAAGCTTACTTCTGTAGCCCAGCCGGGTCTCAAACTCGCACTGACCCTCCTGCCTCAGCCTCCCAAGTGCTGGGATTACAGCTGTGCATCACCACACCAGGCCCAAGACATCAACTTTTATTAAAGGAACAGCTGATTGCTGTGCTGTCCTGAAAGATGCTGCACAGCAGGTTCAGGTAAAATGTCCCTCAGCCCCACAGCAAAAACTAACAGCCTTGTTTTTTGCTTTTCCTCTAGACTGTGGATGAATGGCCAGAGGGACAGCTGCTGCCATGGCAGCCCCTGTCCATACGCACATGTGAGGGCCGACACCTGCACACATCCGAATCATCTCAGATGGCGTAGCCTGCTTTTTATGGATTCTTCAAGCCTCTCTACACCATTTATTTGTATTTTCTTTTTTTTTAAAAATTTTATTTATTTATTTGTTTGCTTGTTGTGTTTGTTTGTTTCTTTATTTATTCATTTTGTGGCTGGCTCAGCCTGCCCTGGCGGTGGCGCTGGCGCAGCATGTGGTGCCGGGGATCAAACTGCAGTCCCTGCAGTTGCCTGAGCCCTCCTAAGCAGGCGCTTTAGACCACTGAACCATCTCGCCGGCCCTTTATTTGTATTTTCAAAAGCCAATGTTGAGCTATTAATTTTCAAGCTCTTGTGTCATTTATAATCACTTGTAATCTTCTCACTAGCTTGCAATGAGCACACTGCAAAATTGTGAAAAGGTTCATTCCAGGCCTGGATGAATGGAAACTAAATTAAGGGATGCCCCACCCTTTGAAGGAAGTTCCCTCCAGGCCCTAGTGGCAGCTGTTTCAGTTTGTGCATACACTTGCAATTTAAAGGTCAACTGACTGACTGTGACAGCAAAGGCCCCTTCCCCCATTAGCATATCTTTTGTAATGGCTATGCTGTGAACAGCATTACAAGCTTTCTGGTTCATGCAGTGTTGGATTTAAACATGTCTAGCTATTCCTTTCCTATCATTTGGGGTCATAATCTCTTGTCCCAGGATTTCTACTAAACTCAAGGTAAAGGGATCAGTGGGGTCATAAGTAGCAACGGTTTGTTCCAATTCTTTTGAGGTTTTGAAGGGTACAGCTTCATGGAGATATATAACCTGTCCCAGACAGTCAGGGACTTGAACTTTAGTAACAGGGTAGCTATGCTGGAAACCTTCCATGAGGGCCAGAGCGTATGCGTGCGGAGGTGGGGTGGGGAGGTGGTGGGTGTGGTCCGATCCCCAGGCCTGCTGTACTGGCCCAGCTACCCAGCTCGCTGAGACAGAAATTGAGACTGGGCTTCAAGGCGCACTTGTAATCCCAGCCCTTGGGAGGCTGTAAACAGACAGATCACTGAGTCTGATCTAGTAGTGGGACCTTGAATACCCTGTAGACCTTTCCCTAAAATAAAAACAAACAAACAAAAACAACCTCCACGAGCTGCTCTGTCCCTCTGGCTTCTTTTAGTGCCAACTACAAGAGAGAAAAAGAAAAAGGCTCTACTCCCCCAGAGGAGGAAGTTCCAATCTGTGATGCCACAAAACTACTCTGACTTGAAAAGACTGGGATTGCTGCCTGTGGCTCAGTTAAAACCTTTGAGTTTTGTGAAATGAAATTCATCAGGAAACACTTCTCAGGTGGACAAGGATCCCCTTTGCCCCCCATTATACCCCCTTATTTAACTGAGCAAGGGTAGGGGGTTTAAACTCCATCTGTGGCACTGCTCTCCTCCCTCCCTCCTCTACCCGCATCCTGCTCAGACTCAGGACTTGATCTTAATGAAGAGCTATGAACTGAGTCCTTTACGGTTATAAAACCCCTTTTAACCACAATCCAGAACAGAAACACTGGAATCAAGCATGCCAAAACCACTTTTACATACATATACCTCTGTGAGTCTTGAGACTTTTGTCCCACTTTTAATTCAATCTAACTTTTTCCTTTTTTGGCTTTTCTCAAACCTACTTCTCTCTTTAAGCTCATTTCTATATATTTTTTAAGGTCAGTAGACCGCCAGGTCCCACGCTTTTCACCTGATAATTGAATAATACAACACTCCAGTGCTAACTACTGACCCATTAATCTGTTCCCCCATCCTGTTGTCTGGAAAAATTCTAGGGACCGTCCTCCTGCTTATCAAAATCTCCTTACTGGTGTCCCTGTTGCAAGCACCAAACGTAGGGATTTGTTGGTCTCAGTGGTCCCTGGGAGAAAACAGTGCAAGGATCTAGAAAATAAGAGATAACAGCTGAGGTCGGGTGGTGTAGCACGCGTGATTAGCAAAGGACCCCAGAACAACAGTAGGGGTGTTTGTTTATACTTTTACGAAGTTGTAAGACACAAGGTTGCCTAGTGACTAGTAGCCAACAATGTCCAGGCAGGATGCTTTCCTCAAGACCTAGGTAGCTTGACTGCTTTAGGCAATGAGGCCTCATCCTGTTCTTCCACAGATGACCAATTTCTAGTTTCAGTGGCTCCCAACACAAACAGATACCCAAGACATTAAAAATCCCACTGAAAGCATATACTGCAGAATGAGCCAACAGAGGACAGAATATCGGAAAGAGAGGATAGTGAGATTGGGTGTAGTGGCACACACCTGCAATCCCAGCTCCTGGGAGGCTATAAAAAGGCAGATCATTATCAGTACAATCTAGTAGTGAGACCCTGAACACCCTGTAGACCCCTCCCTAAAATAAAAAACAGAAGAGATGACAGTATTGAGATTAGCTATCATGAAAAGTCATTTCTTAAACATAGCAAGAGATGAGGCTGGGAGATAGCTCCGTGGCACAAGTGCCTGCCTGGCAAGTGCAAGATCGTGAGTTCGAACCCTGTCCCCGCCAAAAAAAAAAAATAGCGAGAGAGGATGAAAAAAACCAACCCAATACCTGCTAGGTGATGCAAAGAAAAAAACCATAAGATTGATTGGAGTCAGTGAAAAAAAAAAAACATAAAAAAACTGTTCAGTTTGATCTCCGACCTGCCATGCCGGCTGAGACAGCAATTGAGACTGGCCACAGTGGTGTGCATCTATAATCCCAGCACATGGGAGGCTGAAAACCAGAAGACCACTATGAGTCCGATATGTGTAGTGAGACCCTGTAGACCCTGCACTAAACACATTAAAAAACAAAACAGAACTAATCACAGAAGTCATGGCAGAAAACTTCCCAAGTAGGGAAAAAGAACTTGAAAACTCAAGTAGGGAAAAAGAACTTGACATACAGGTAAGTGAGCCTCTAGCTATTCATGATTAAAAAAAAAAAAAAAATACTACATCAAGGCATATAATAGTCAAGATTCCAAAAATTCAACACAAGAACAGAATATTAAAGGCTGTTAGAGGTGCTGGGGAGATAGCTCTGTGGCACAAGTGCCTATCTGACAAGTGCAAGGTAGTGAGTTCGAACCCTGGTCCTGCCAAAAAAAAAGCTGTTAGAGAAAAGAAACAAATCCCCTAACAAAGAAAGCCCATTAAAACCACAACACATTTGTAAACATGAACCCTCAAGTCAAGAGGCACTTGAAGTAAAGTATTTCAAGCCCTAAAAAAACCTCCAACCCAGACTGATGGCCCTGTAAAATTACTGTTTTGTTTTGGTTTGTTTTTTTGGCGGAACTGGGGATTGAACTCAGGACCTTGCACTTGCCAGGCAGGCACTTGTGCCCCTGAGTTATCTCCCAGGCCCCTCAAAATTACCTTTTAAATGTGATAGAGAAGCTGGGCATAGTGTGTATGCCTGTAATCCTAGCACTCAAGAGACCAAGGAAAGATTTCCACAAGTTCCAGGCCAGCTTGGGCGACATAGTGAGTTTAAAGCTAGCCTGAAGTAAATACCAACGTCCTGTCTCAAAAAGGAAAAAAGAAATTTGTGGTGAAATACAGATACCTCCATGACAAAGAACACCTGAAGAAATTGATGGACACTAAACCAGCACTCCAAAATGTTCTGAAGTCTAGAAAGACATAACAAAGACTACAAGAACGAATCAACCTGGCAAGGAAAACAATTAAACAGGGGAGGAAAAATGGAACAAACAACAGGAAAATAACATGACAAAGATAAGTCAGTATATATTAATTATAACTTATCAATGTAATGATCTCAATCAAAAGAAATTGAATGGATTCAGAAACAAGATCCAACTATATGCTGCATACAAGAAACACATTTAATTCAAAAATAAAGTCACAGACTGAAAATCAAAGGATGGCAAACAATGTGCTAGCCAGCACAAGGTCCCAAGTTCAATCCCCAGGAGGTTGGAGGGGAAGATGGCAAGCAATTCTTTTTTTTTTTTCATTTTTTTTTTTTTTTTGCGGGACAGGGGTTCAAACTCATAAACTTGCACTTACCAGGCAGGCACTTGTGCTGCGAAGCTATCTCCCCAGCCCCAAGCAAGCAATTCTTCATGTGACAGGAACCAGAAAAACACAAAGTATATCGTAAGCCAAGACTGAATAAGAGATAAAGAAGGTTGCTACCCGCTTTCAAAGGGAACAATACAAGAGTAAAAGATAACGACCGTAATTATATATGCAATGAATACCAGCATAACCAACTGCAGTGGTCCCTCACTTATCACAGAGGTTATGTTCCAGACACCCCCATGATAAGTGATAATCAGCAAAAGTAGTGGCATTATGTTTATTTTAATATTGATATATATTCTAAGGCTTTATAAACCCTTCCCACAGTTTTACAGACCTTTCCCACACTTTTAAAAACACTTCTAATGTTCTTAACTATTTTCTAAACTCATAAACCTAAACTTTAACAACATACATGTACTGAATGGTACTGCAAAATCCAGCAATATAGCAAAAAATCCACGATAAATAATTTAGATTATTTTTTGAAAACCTGCGAAACAGTGAATCTGCAAAAGTCAAACTGCAAAACAGCAGAGGTCTACTATATATAAAACAAATATTAATGTATAGAAAAAAATCAAATAGGGCCAGGGGTATAGCTCAGTGGCACAGTGCTAGCCTGGCAAATGTGAGTTCAATTCCTGGTACAGAATATATATCAATA